>CM017579.2:1050390-1126834 GCA_007844105.2 Rhamnella rubrinervis
TTTTTTTCCATAGTCAAGTTTTCATCTCATAATGTTTTCTTGATCAAAAGTTTTAATAAGGCAGTTTGTGCATTATAAAATGGTGCATCATTATGTACTCTTTTGGTAATTTTTTCCACTGGTTTTCTAGAAGGTTTTAATAAAGCATAAACATGAAAATGTAATGTCCAAAGGGGAGTGTCATAAAATAAGAGGTCTGTAATTGTGGATATTACATGAAACATTACGGACCAATATTATGAGAGGTTATGTTACTGTGCTTACAGGTTCAATGCTTGTATCTCTAAACTGTAATTTTTATCTCTATAAGGAGATATTAGAGTACTGACAACAAAATATAGGACTATACTTACATCTCCATTCTCTCTGTCTCATTTTTTATTTCTCATTATATATTGATTATAAATTTTCATTTTTACAACAATTGAATATTTTCTAAATAACATTCAAATATGCTGACTTAAAATTTATAATATATATTGATTATATTTAATTGGTATTGATTCATACTTTTTTTTTTTAATAGAAAAGGACCTTAATAATCATTAGCTAGAAATCAATTAGGAGATATGACATATTTATTATCTTGTCCGTATAATTTTGTGGGAGACTAAAAAGTGATTTGCACTCCTAATGTTTTTCCTCCATTTACTATTTAATAAAACTGAATACACTTGAAGTATGACATAAAGCATATTAAAATTTAAACTCCAACTTTCTAAACAAGTATAAAAGCAGTGTCGAATTTTCTTCAGTTATATCACATCCCGGGTGCATTTTTTATTCATGCTTTGACGATTGCTTGGTGTGCTTGAGTAGCAATGAATTAAGGGGATCAACGTGGTTTCATCTTATGAAACATATAGTCCACGTAATTAATTACACATGCCGATCAAATTGTTGCTTCATTTAGATTTGGCAATGACTGCCCCACAAATATTGGAAACGGACATATATGCGCTCTGGAAATTAAGGAACCTTAGTAAAACATATAGACAATAAAAATTATAGATTTGTTGCATAGAAGTAATTCAATGTCTATTAAGTGGTACTGTTCGATATGATTATTAGCAGACACACATAGACCAAAAAACAAAAGTGTCTTATAATCAATGTCAACTAAAAATATTCCCACCTCATTGTTTTTCTTTCTTTTTGTTTTTGAAACTTATTCCTACCCTTATTGTTAGCTTCACAAAAATTACTCATGTGATTCATATACTAAGCAATATATTTTATTATAAATTAATTTTAATCCATGAATGTGTTTAGCATATTAGCCTCTTTGTTTCATTTATTAATGACATAGTACGTAATATTATTTCTTGTTTGACCATTTAATAATTCTTATCATAAGAGAAAAAAGAAAAAAAAAGAAGAGAGAGAATAATTCTGTGTTTATCATTTTTTAAAATAACTTTAATACATGATCACTCTCTTTAAATGAGAGAAAAATTGATGGACATTTTCAATATTAATATATCGATCTTAGCCCTACATTAATTTTGAATTGCTAAAATTTTAACACACGGAAAATGAGAATTTTTCATGCATTCAATATCCTCCTTGCTCCATTATGCATTTCATAATGTGAATTGAGTATGACTGCCCGTATATGAGTAGCTGCAGACAATCTTACTACTGCCAAATCGAGTAGTTGCTGATATTTTTTCATGATTTTCGCACTATTAAAAACTGAGAGTAATATTATTGTAAATTACAAACATAAAAATATATTATCAAATTTTAGATAATAAATTTAAAGATTGTTATATAATTGTTAAATTTACATTTTCTAATTAGATGGGCAGGTCACGCGTTCAATCCACATTGCTGCACGTTTTCAAAATTGATTTATCTTTCATGTGTGCGTTTGGTCTTCCTTTATTTTTCACAATTAATTTCTCTTTCATATGTTGGATCTTCCTTCATTTCTAACGGATGAGATTTCTTCTACAACCCATTGAAGGATTCGTATCCAACGGATGTGATTCTTTCTCCAGCCCATTGAAGAGTTCAGGTTCTCCTCATAATCTTATTTGCATCCATGCCTTCTGGCCCCACATGAATGAGATGTTGAAGTACATGCACTTTAATGCTTGCTAGTAGGTGACTTCTCTTTCACATGTTTTATATCTGTTTTAATATAAAAATTTAAATCCTATCACATATCCATTTAGCATCCAAAAAAAAACAAGTGGATGACTCTAGTTACTGCTCCTTAGCTAGATTGAATTACTTCTACATGTTAAATTTTAAGTATAAAATATTTAATTATACAAACATTTGATTTTACAATTTTACTTTTTTTACACTTGAAATTTTGAGTTATTTTTTAACAAATAAAGACTTGTCATCATTTCATGTAATATCTACAAAATTGCAAGAATTAAATTAAATTGATATGGATCTGTGATTGTGATTTTATTCAAAATTAACAATGAATAACAATAATAAAGAACTGCCGGTCACACCTAACATTCATAATCATATGGGTTACATATACACCAATACATGCACGCTGAACATTATGGCTCTCATGTATTTAGGTAAGATAATGAAACTTTAATTCGTTATGGCCTCAATTGGGAGTTGGGACCGCTATCTGCCTCATCTTTTCCTCATCTACTACACAAAAGCGGCTTCAATATTATTTAATACCACACCATATATTTCTTAAAAGCTTTTTACTTTCTTTTAATTTTTTTTTTGGATAACATATGTCTTATAATCTTTGCATGGCAGACAATGTTGCTTGTTTCCGATCAAATAAATATTATCACGCACTCAAAAAAAAAATTAAAATATTTACTTTTCGTCTTTCTTGGCATGCAAACTTTAATACATGAGTTTTGGGACCCAAGATTCATAAACAATTTGTTAGTTGAATTATTATCTTCATCTACTATTTATGCCTTTCCAATTTTTGTCTCCAACTTGTATATAATCTCACAAACTATATAATCACATTATATTTATATTACAATATACATGACTCGTTAGAGAATTGCATAATCAACAAATAAATGGTATGCATATGTGTAGATATAACTTTTCTTTTTTTTTTTTTGTGAATATGTGTAGTTATAACTTGTTGGAGAAGAAAAATGAAGACAGTTTGATTAAAGAAATAGTAAAATAATTATGATAAGAGAAGGCGGCTATTGGAACAAATTGAACCAATAATCATGATTTACATTGTCGTAATTATTGTGTTCTCCAAATACTTGTACTCTCTAACTAGCTATAGCTTGTGGCATATACCATACCAATTCATGATTTGGTTCTATCAAATTTTTTAGTGCTTTCTCCAACTCTTCAATTGATTTTTTCCCCCTTTAATCCCTCCATGCTTTAAATTCCTAGTATTTATGATATTTAAGTGGGTTTCAGATATGGATACAGCTTGATTCGTATAATTATTAGGACGTTGGACACCAATTAATATTATGTTATGGAGACGTGGAAATAAAGCATTAGTCCCCGCAAAAATAAATGGCTAATATGTATAATATGTGCTTTCCTTTTCTTCTTTACGTATGTAAGATTTACTCAACTTAAAATTATAGCAAATTATTTCTACTGGCCTACACAAAGCTTTCTGGTACAGACTAGACAGTGCTCTTACTATTTGTTTGCTTTATAATATTGTTGTCCCCTATCATAAGGTTTATTAGTGTTTTTCTGTTATTATTTAATATATCTTTGTAAAATCATAAATAGTAGTGACTTTTTTTCTTTCTTTTTTTTTTTTTAAATGGTATGGAGAAAATCGTTCACAAATACACTGATTTGGATTAAACTTTGCCGTAGAAAAAAAAAATGCAAATTATCTATCTTTCTCCATGTTTCATTGTTTGTTTTTCAATTAAAATTTAATACATTATTCAAATGGAAAAAAAATTAAAATATTAAATTCTAATTGAGGAACAAATATATAAAAAGATATAAAAAAGGACTGAGTGATCTAAATCCATGCAAAATACATGGTTAAAAATTTCTTTATATCTCTAGAAAAATTAAAAAAAAAACAAAATACTTGGTAGTATCCTATTTGTAATTTCATGACCAAAGGTTAAGTACTTGAAAACTCAGAGGTATTTAAAAACAAATAAATAAAAAGAACATTTTCACTTAAAGAATAACAAAAAAGAGTGACATCTTTGGGTGGGGAAAAAATTTATGGAAGAGAGAGTGAAATCATTTGGCTGGTGAATGAACGACAAGCTTGTTTCCCACCAAAAATTGTAACGTCTAATCACACACACAGAGAATATTATAAGGCCACCTAAAATCTGAAGCTGGAACTGGGAGCCAAATATCAACTGGGTAATCCCAAGCAGATGTGGGACAAAATTGTAGGACCATTCCTCACTGCATTCAAGTATTCCCACTTGCATATTTGAGAGGACTAGTCCTTCATTTTCAAACGTTTGCGCTCTGCTTCAACCACTGTTTCTTAATCAGCTTTTCAGGCTCCGCAATAATAAGAACAATTGTCCAATCTTCAATACATATGTATCAGTCGGTCGTAATGGAATGGAGATAGGTAGCTCTGGTACTCCCTTTAGTGTGGGGCCCAATGCGAGGCTCTGTGTCTCTTTGGTGGCCTAAACATGTCCTGAAAATTCATGTGGTATATGCCTAATTAGTTCCCTATTTATGACAAGGTGTGCCTTGATAAGCCCCGAAAACTCATTCCTCCTATTCACTACCTTTAAATCACACTCTACATTTATATTCTTCTTCTTTTTTTTTTTTGTTAAATTACATTTATACTCTTGTTATTATTTTGTTGTTTATTTGGTACAGGGGCAAGAGTGTCCAGCAAAACACTAGAAACCCGGGTAATATAATAATCAATGTGGCTCTTACTCTGTAGTCAGAGCCTTAATCACATAAATAAAGCCGGAAAAAGTAACTAAAGCAGCAGTTAATGGAATCAGTCAAAGATTTGAAGCCATCAATCTTAGGCATACACCATGATTACCAAGTCCATTAAACCCTATTAGGCCTTGTCACTAAAGAACCTTTAAAGCCAAATCTGATTTGCTTAGGCCCCCGTTTGGTGGGAAGTATCAAACTTTTCCTACGAATTAGTTTTATGTTTCTTCCCTTTTCTTTTTCTTTTTTTCCCCCTTCCTTTTGATAAAAAATTATGACAGAGCTTACAATAATTACTAATTATATATATATATAATAAAATATTATTATTATAGGTAGTAAATTTGGGTCGCCACTATTCAAAGTTAGGGGTGGTAATGGAGCTGGGTCAGCGCCTCCTCGTGGTTCATTTTATCGGGGATTTTTTACCCCCCTTACTTTAATTTCCAATTATGGGGAGGCAGGGGCGGGATTCCCCATCACGGGGTGGGCCGGGGGACATCCCCGCTCCATGCCCCGGTTTTTTTTTTTTACTATAAAACTAAAATACAATATTATGTGTATAAATCAATAAAACATAATATTTGTTTATCTTGTTTGTAGTAATTAATAAGCAATCATAACGTTTCATACATTCTCCAAATTACAAATACAAACTAAAAATCATAAAAGATAATAAATATAACAAACAAAGTCACAAATATAAATTATAATCACATACATTCTCCAAATTAAAATAAAAAAAAACATAATAAACATGCAATATCAAAAATACAATTTCTTTTTTATTCATCATAATCTTCTATATTTGTGCAAGATTGAGTAGCGGATGAACCTATAAACAATAATGCATATTATATTAAATATAATTATAATTTTATAAGACTTAAATAATAAAATTAAAATAATTTTCATGATTAATTTTTTCTATAAAATTTCTTTTCAATCTACCTCTACCTCCTCATTAATATCCATAACCTTAAAGAAAATTACACATCTCTTATATGGTGAAGCTAAAGAAGATGAGTCTAACAAAAAAAAAAAATTCAACTAACACATTTAAAGAAATTATAAAAGATAACAAACATCAAACATATTAAAATAATTAAAAAAAAATTCTTATACCATGCATGTCAGCTTATGGTCAATCTTGGATACACATTAATGCCTCTAAAGTCTTTGGATAAAAGCTATTTCTATGTGGACTGATAAATCTACCACTAGTACAGAATGCAAACTCTGATGCTACTGTAGAGATGAGGATGGCTAAAATATCTCTTGTCATTGATTGTAAAATTGAATATTTTGTTGAATTTGCTTTCCACCAAGCCAATAAGTCAAAATCATTCTAGGCAATACATGCTCTTCCAAATAAAAATCAATCTTTGATCTTATACCATCAAACTTAGTGGTATTAGAAACAAATGCATCAAATTTAGCTAAACAATCTTTGACCCTCTCTTATTTCTCACCACCACAAGTAGACATCTCAAATTGAGAAGATGAGGAAGAAGATTGGCTAACCAATTCATGTTTTCTCTTATATTCATTCATTAACTTGTTACAAGTTTGTTGAACCTTTTCAATTTCTCTTTTGCATATTCATCACCAAAATTTGGGAAAAATAAAACTCAACCAACTTTATTTTAAACCTTGGATCCAACATCATTGCATCCGCCAATAAATTGTGAATCTCACTCCAATATTTGTTAAACTTTTCATTCATATTTGTTGTCATCAATCTAATATCAACATAAGGAGATTCAATCCATTTAGATATTGAAAACTTGATCTCACAAATATTTGGAAAATATAAATTGGATGTAGGATACTTGGTCCTGACAAAAAGTTCGGTCACTTCATAAAACAACTCAAACATTTCACAAATTTCTTTAGCCAAATTCCAATCTAAGTCGTTAGAAATACATTTATATTATGGCTCTCTATGATTTAGACATGGAAAAACATCTTTATACCTTATAACAACACTAAGCATCAAGAATGTTGAGTTCCACCTAATTTTGCAATCAAACATTAACTTTTTATCACAACAAATATGCAAATGACAAGCGGACTCAATAAACTTTTCCACTCTCTTAGGTATAGAAGTCCAAAAGCAACATTTTCTTAAATTTTTCAATACTATCTTTAATCACTTCCAATCTTTCCTTTACTATCAAATTCAATATGTGTACAAAGAATGCATATGAAAAATTCACCATTCAAGATAAGTGTGCTATAGAAATCTTGCCTAAAAGAATATTGACCATAACATCATTTGTTGTACAATTATCAAGAGTTAAAGTAGACAATTTTAGATCAATATTCCAATCAAAGAAACAACCTATCAAAGCTTTAAAGAGTGACTCGAGGTATGTGGGCAGGACACATATGCAAACCTATATTTGAAACAAAATAAAATAATTACAACAAAATTAAAATTAAAGTTTAACAAAATATGAAAGTAAATCAAGTTATTTTTATTTAAAATATACCTTATTACTCGGCTTTGAAGTGTCCAAGAATCGTTTATGAAGTGTGATGTAACTACAATAAAACCTTTTTATTGGAAGTCCACATATCGGTGGTGATAACAATTTTACTCTTATTATTATTTAACAACTCCATTGTTCTTGATTTCTCATAATCATAAATTTTCATTATGTCACTCTTGATAGTATTTAGAAAAATTATTTTAAACAATAGTTGAAGTGCATTAGAATAGTTCCTAAACTCAACATGGTCAACTATAGAAAGCGAATACTCATGTAAAACAATCATATTTGCAAGCTACTTCCTAACATGATCTTGATCAAAGGAATATGTACCAAGTAACAACTTCCCACTAGCTTCCTTTTTAAAATTTAAAATTGCTTGCTTAATATCTTTTTATTTCCTAAGAGGACATCTACTGAAATGATCATGCAAATGTCTTGTCTCATTCTTACTTTCACCCCCTAGTTTTTTCCCACAATAATTACAAATAGCTTTATCTACCCCATCAATCTTTTATTTTTTTGAAGTGTTTCTACACCATAGAAGTCAATTTCCTTTTTCTACTATATTGTTCACTTTCATCTACATGAGAAATTTGGGATGAATTTTCTTGACTTGGTGATGGTAGATTTTGAGAATTCATAGCATCCTCTAAACCATTATTACTATCATTTGTCACATTCATAGATATCAGAGTACTTCCAATTAATGGTTAAGACATATTTAAGTTTAAATCTAAAAAATATAAACACAAATCAAGATTCAATAAACCAGCATAAACAATCCCAAAAAAAATTACAGCATAAATAACATAAACAACGAACATAAAATTACTATGGCACTTATATACAAATTTTTTTAATCACATATAAAAGATTGATACATTTTTTTGAAACATGAAAAAGATTGATACATAATACTTAACTTAGTACTCAAGTATAGAATTTCATTACCATAGTTTATGTAGTATCTAATATTTGACTATAAATAAATAACTATAAGGAGTCAAAATGGATAAATGAATAAGTGTTTGGTTATGGAGATGCCGCGGTTTTATGTCATGGACTATGACTTAGAATTCTCTGCTTTGCAATTTAGACCATATGAAATAAATATATATATATATATATATTTGTACTTTTATTAAATTACAATGAGTTGACTCCATTAAGTTTCCATGGAAAATTGGGAAATAATTAATATATATATATATATATAAATAGATAATGATCAAGATAAAAATTCTACCTTCCTGAAGCTGTGTCTGCAAAACCTGTGAGGGTGTGCCCAAAGAAGAAGCACCGACAAGGACAACAACCTACACCAAAAGTAAAAAAAAATGTATATATATATATATATATATAAATGGGAAATATAAATAGATAATGATCAAGATAAAAATCTTACATTTCTGAAGCTATATGCAACTATCTCTGTAAAACTTGCAGGGGTAAAGAAGAAGCAGCGACATGGACAACCTACACCAAAAGTAAAAATACAAACATTGTAATTACATCAGGTACTGATGAGTTTGCTCGGTCAAAAAAGGTTGTTCCATATTTATTTACGAAATCATTGGAGAGACAGAGAGAAACTCTCAACTCGAACCTAGTTTGGGTGTGGGGGCGATAGTGCAAGTAGCAAGCTGTTAGGGGAAGAATTAGGGCTAGTGATTCAAACACGATAAATGATAATGTATAAAAAATATTAAATTTTAATATAATTATAATATATAAAAATTAAAATATATAATATATATCGTGATGGGATATTGTGCCCACCGTGCCTCAGGTAAATTTTTACCCCACCGCCAACCCGGTTAGTGGGGAATCCCGCCTTGTCCAGTCGGGACCGAACGAGCGCGGGGTTGGGGTCAATTGCCAACCCAACCAAAGTCCAAAAAGTCCATTCGAGTAAAGAAAGTCCTCATGGTTTCAGCTTAGCTACTTGCCCAAGCAAAGGAGGAAATTAGTGAGAAATTTCATACATAGACAAGGGTAATTAATGCTCAACTACCACAACAAAGAACATTTAATGCATACCATTACTTTGCGGCGGATGGGCGAATATTGCCATAAAAGAGGAGGCCGCTTGGGTAAGGAGGCTTGAAGCTGAAGATTACTGAGAAAAGAAAGTCTCCAACAAACCCTCTATTGCCTTTTAGTTTAGCTCGCACAGTGGAAGACACCACGACGGAAAAGAATATCTGAGATGTCCACGTGCCATTCCTTTATATGCTCATACCCCATCGTGTGTTAAGCGATCATGATGCCGCCATAATGGCAATGGCAAGAAAGCCAATCAAAATCCTATTTTAGCTAGAGCAAGCGTGATATTATCTCAACCATTGAGCCTCGACACATGTCACTCATCTGCAAGTCCTCAGAGAAATTCTTAAGGTAAAGGTAAGAAGGGTGAAGGGACTTTTGGCCAATCCATCTCCTCATTGACTTCTCCACTAAGTTTTATAGAAGAAAAAGGTTCTCTGGTATTGTCTCCAAACCGAGAAGATAGTGGGCACACATTGTGGTCATTCCTTCTTCCCTCAAATCTTACTTCACCCATGTTCTTCTTCTCAAGTTCATTTCATACACTATTCATTATCTTCGATGAGTGAAATATTGACTTGGGCGTCGGAGGGTGCACGCCGACATCAATGCTAGCACCCCCACTAATCCTTGTTCTTTGTGGTCAAGTTCTATGCAGATGGACCAGGTTGTAAGCTACCTGACGAACATTTTCAGTGAGCTGCTTTGAAGGCATGTGTACCAACAACCCTTGCAGCAAGATTCTTTTCAGCTTTCACTTCACCTACTTACGAGAGGGACATTTTTGGGCCAACAAATCCACGTCCAAAACAATTATATTGTTTTTCCTTTGGTGTTTGGAATTTGATGGAAAATCTAAAACATTTCTAGCAACTTAGGGCTTATTTGATAACATGGTTATTTTTTTTTTTCTCTTTGTTTAATTTGGTTAGTTCAGAGGTTGGTTGGAATTTATTAAATATTTGTTAAACTAAAAATGTTAATTTTTTGTTTGTATTTTTACATTTTTATGAGTAGTCTAACTAACATTTAACAACCTCCAACTAATTTTTAAACTAACCAAATTACACATAACTCAAGAGTAAAAAATTAAAAATAAAAATAAAAAACAACCATGTTATCAAACGGACCCTTAATCAAATCCTAGGAATCAATTTTCCTCAATATTTTGGTGGATTTTTTGATGCCATAGCCTATGATGGGGTTTCTAAAATTTTTAGCCACATTTTATAAGAATAAAATTTTTATCTCATTTTATAAATACTTTTACCTATCTACCCCTCCTATCTTCTTCTTATTCCCAATTAATGTGCACACATCCTATATTCTTCTCAATTAATATGCACACCTCCTACCATATTTCAAATTAAATGCATATATAAATAACAATTTTCTTAAACAATAAAACAGCATTTTCATTAATCAGTATTTCGATCGAATTACACATTTTCTTCGTCTTCATCAAACCAACCATTAATGTATATTTAAGCTTATGTAAGTTAATATTATCACTCATTCTCAATTTTTTTTTTATCTATTATCGATTGGATTGTTGATTTGTTAATAATTTTAGGTTTGATATACTAAACTGTAAAAATCGCGTTTGTTGGAAAAATTTCGCACCGTGTCAAAAAAGAAGGTGAACAATATAAATAAAAAGTAAACCTCATAGTCTAAATCAATCCAGAAAATTCTTAAAAAATATTAAAAAAAAACTTATTCTTTTAACTTTTTAATCATATATCATTTACCTTAATCCGATATTGAAAAAGTCTTCAAATATAATTTATATGAAAACTATGTAAATCCGCCAATATGCCACATCGGCGAATTTGAAAATGGCCTGGCGGAATGTGCCAGTTGGTGGGCCACCACCCCACCACCAGAACCTATGTCATTTTTTAAAGTTGTATTTATCAACTGCACATGAGTCAAGTTTGATGTATGATTTGAAGGTCTAAATCTACTTTGAAAATTCTAAAAGAATATATAAATTAAAACTTATTCTCTTAGCTTTTCAACCATGTATCATATGTCTCAATCCGAGTTCGGAAAAGTCTTCAAATTTAATTTCTTGTAAAATTATGCAAATTTGTCTATATAACACTAGGGCATCGGTGGGCCCACCGACTCCATCAAAAGATTTTATAAAAATATTTAAATTAAAATTTATCCTCTTAACTTTCCAAACCATATATCATATGCCTCAATTCGAGTTCGAAAAGGTTTTCAAAATTAATTTCTCGTAAAACTGTACAAATCTTGCTAGACAACACAAGGGCGTCGGTAGGCCATAAACATATTTTGAAAAAATATTTAAATTAAAGTTAATCCTCTTAGCTTTTCAATCATATATCATATGCAGAATCTGAGTTGGGAAGGTCTTCAAAATTAATTTCCCGTAAAACTGTGCAAATCTGCCTAAACAAAACTAAAAAGTCTATAGGCCCACCGACGCCATCAAAAAATTTTTAAAAAATATTTAAATTAAATTTTATCCTCTTAGATTTCAAACCATATATCATACGCCTCAATCTGAGTTCGGAAAGGTCTTCAAAATTAATTTCTAGTAAATAATATCTACCTGCACAACACTAGGTCATGGTAAGCCCAAATACAGGCCATTTATGGGACCCCAAAACCAACCAAAAGTTCTAAAAATATTTAAATTAAACCTCATCCTTTTAACTTTTCAACCATATATGCCTTAATCCGATACCTGGAATGTCTTCAAATACAATTTCTACAAAAACTATACAAATCTGTAGACAGCGTGGGTTAGGTTTGAAATATTATTTTATGGCATAAATTAACTCAGAAAATTCTAAAAAAATATTCAAGAAAAAAGCTTATTCTCTTAGCTTTCCAATCATATATCATTTGACTCAATCCGATACCAGAAAGGTCTCCAAATATAATTTCAACCAAAACTATACAAATCTGTCGATATACCACATCGACGGATTTGAAAATGGCCTAGTGGTGAGGTGGTGGTGGCCACCACTAGGCTAAAGTGCCCGTCGGTGGGCCTACCAATGGTACCTTTGGTGGTCCTACTGACGAGCATCTTGGCCCATTGGCTGGCCACCACCACCCTACCACCATGCCATTTTCAAATGCACTCAGTAGATTTATATAGTTTTTTGTATAAATTATATTTGGAGACCTTTTCGATATCGGATTGAGGCAAATAATATATGGTTGGAAAGCTAAGAGAATAAGATTTTTTTTGAATATTTTTTCATAATTTTCTGGGTTAATTTATGTCATAAAATAATGCTTCAAACCTGATCCATAGCTGTCTCGGTAGATTTGCATAGTTTTCGTAAAAATTATATTTGAAGACCTTCCCGGTATCAGATTAAGGCATATGATATTGGAAAGCTAAGATGATGAACTTTAATTTGAATACTTTTTCAAAATTTTTGGCTAGTGTCGGTGGGCCCACCGACTCCCTAGTGTTGTCTAGGTAGATTTGCACAATTTTATGAGAAATTATATTTGAAGACCTTCCAAACTCAGATTGAGACATATAATATATGATTAGAAATCTAAGAGGATGAGCTTTAATTTAAATATTTTTTCAGAATTTTTTGACAGTGTTAGTGGGTCCACCGACACCCTAGTATTGTCTCGGTAGATTTGCACAGTTTTACAAGAAATTAAATTTGAAGACCTTTCTGAACTCGGATTAAGTAATGTGTTGTTGACAAATACAATATTTAAAAATGAAAGAAGATGATAGTGTGACACTGGTGGCCCACCACCAAGCCGTCAGTGGCCCACTGACGGGCACCTTGGCCTGGTGGTGGCCATCAGCAGTATAGGTCAAATAAGTTATCTCAATTTTAAAATGAGACTGTTCGTAAGAATATAAGAGTAATTTTGTACTACTTTTTTAATTATACGACTTTTAGATTATTTTTTATTAAATAAGGTTGAGCTTGACTATGGCATTAAAAAACCCTATTTTGGCACTTCCCAACCATAGCCTTAAGGAATAAAAGACTCGGCAAAACAAAAGGATTTTGGATTTCTTTTGGTAGGGAGCGACGGGCAATTGGGCATATTTTTTATTAGGCCTTTTTTACACCAATATCACAGGAACTCTATCTGTTTATATGCATGATAGACGAATGAACGAAGTCTGTTTATGTATATGATAGACGAATGAACGAAGCATACATAAGTGTCGTAAGAGTAATATCTACGTTTCAATTCATAGAAAAAAAAAATACTTTGGATAATACTATTTACCATCTAATAAATATGACAACTAAATTGTAATTTGAAATAGATGATATTACAGTAAAATTTTAAAAAGTGAATTTGATTTGAACAACTTCCTTTAAAAAGACTTTCAAAATTCTTAAAAACAAAATGATACAAATGCTTAAGAACGCTATTAGTTTATATATATACACACACATAAAGTTTAAAATAAATGTTATATTGAAAATTAAATAGGATAAAATATCTAGTTGAAAATTGATTAAAGATAACTACTAAATTAAACATAAACATAAATAAAAATAAAATTTGCTTGGGCCCTTGGTTTGGTGGGGGTCCTAGGCAAGTACCCTAATGGCTTTGGGTATAAGCCCGCCCTGGCAATTGCTTTACTCTCGAGACTTTTTTCGTTCCTTCCAACAAAATAAGAACACCACACAATTGAAATGACTTACGTTTTGCGTGACAAGTTAACAAAGTGACCTAACTATATCTATCAAATTACCAAACTAACCATCTAGGAAGAAGTGTGGGGCTTAGAAACCAAAGAAGCCAAGTTCACTGGCTTTCTCCTTCTCAAATGTCTCAAAGTACTGGTATATGATTGTAACCGCAAGCAAAATCCCAGTTCCTGAGCCAATTGCTCCCATGAAATCTGCGAGCACAGTAAGGGCACCAATGCAAACTCCGCCAAATGCAGCTGCGGTAGGTATATACCGGTTAAGTTCCTTCTGTAAGTTTGATTCTCGGTGTCCAGGCATCACCATTTGTTGCTCCTGCAAAACCAAGCAATGGATGTCAAAAAAAAAAACACATTGATAAGCGACGAGTCAAGTAGAGAAAAGATTAACTTGGGGAAAAAATCAAGGACTATGCAAACAATAACAGCATTTGTAGTATAGGCCACAAATAGGATGGAGGAAACCAAGGTACCTTGAGCTGCTTAGCTACATCTCTTGCAGAAGAACCAGAAACTTCAATCCATGTTTTTGAGAAGAGTGCACAAACAGAGAGCATAAACACTACATAAAACAGTGCATGGAAGGGATTGGCTGCTGCATCCGCCAAGCTGCAATTACACACATTGAACAAAAATAACAATCAAAACTATTGCACTTTGAATTTATTATAGATAAGTAAAATGAAGATAGTGATCCTAAACAAAAAGCTGCATTACCTTGATGGTGCAGTAACATAGTAAGCAAGGCCACCTACAGGAATAGAATGGCCCGAATATTCAGATTCCTTCCATATGCCTAACAGATTCACTAAGAAATTTCCACCGTATCTCTTGTAAAGCAACTGTACAAAAATAAATCGAATAATGTAATTCCCCATAAACAAGCTACGTCAATTTGTTAATTTATGAATATTTGAAAAGCTCATGTACCTGGGAAATAAAATAAAGATTAGTAATAAGGGCAGAATGGAGAATGATGGGCATGTTGGAGGTGTAGAATAGCTTAATTGGGTATGATCCCTGTTGTCCACGAGCATTCTTAGATCTAACAGGCAAAACTACACGAAAGCCTTGCAAGTAGGTGACTATTAGGAAGATTAATATTGTAGCAAGCAAGTTTGTAACATTTGGAAGGTTCTGCCTATAGAATGCCTCTCGGAGAGCACGGACTTTGTCAGTCCTAGTTAATAGCAGGTGGAACAAGGCAATAACAGCACCTTCAAATTCAGCTCCCCGACCACTATTAATAGTTGTGGGGCTAAAAGCTTTCCAAATAACGCTTTCACTGCAAGAGTTAGACAAATTAAGGGTTAGAATACCTGAGATCATATCTAATAACATTAAGGTTACAGCATAAAATAGATTAGCTATCTTGTACCAGATATTTGTGGCAATGAATAGAGATATTCCAGATCCTAGACCATATCCCTTCTGGAGAAGTTCATCCAGGCATATCACAATAATTCCAGCAGCGCATAGTTGCAATATGATAATAAAGCTATTACCGATGCCAAGTTGATCAGTGCTACCATACATACCTGATACAACATAGGCAACAGCTTCACCAAAAGCAATGAGAATGCCCAACAATTTCTGTGCCCCGTTTCTGCAAGACAAAGCCAAAAGTATGGTCATAATAAAAGGACAGGACTCGAGGACATGAAATTCCTCCTTTTATGGGCTAAAAGGCCCAAACATTAAGAGAAAAATGGATGGCACAAAGGTACAGGAAAGGGGCCAAACGTCCAATTAACAGATTTAATGTCAATTGTTAGATGAAGCTTAAGAAAATTTAATTGGAAAAAAAAATTATGAACTTGTTTGTGAGACTAAACAAGTAAGAAATTAGTTACTGAGTCAAACTTGTAAAACAAAAGGTAGCATAGAATTATGATCTTGTATTTTTGTTTTATAATTGGGGCAATGGCTAATAACTACGAGTTGCAAAGTTTAAAGTGCCCATAAGGGTAAAAAAAAGTTTAGTCCCTTCATAGTTTAACCTGAGTTCAATTCAGTTCCATGCAACTTATTTTAACATTCAAACTAATAAAGTTTTATGAAGTTCTAAAACTGTTAAAAGGGCCCAATCCACATTACAAGTAGAACAACAGATTCTTCAATATTGAAGTACATTGATTGACCAACTTACGATGGATCAAAGTGTTCTTCATGACATGCAATAGTTTTAACAGGGAAACCATCTTAAAGTTAAAAATTGCAATGAAAATACTTACAAGAGTGCACGATCCTCACGGACATTGTTGTCCACCTCAATGATCTTTGAGCCAGTCAAGAGTTGCATCACCAGTCCAGATGTAACAATGGGGGTGATACCAAGCTCCATAACAGTCCCACGGTTTGATGCAAGAATTGCACGCATCCAGTAAAACGGATCAGCACCAGTTGTAGAGTGTATTCCATAAAGTGGAAGCTGACTGCATACCAGAAAGATGAAAAGCGATATGACAGTGTATATCACCTTCTCTCTAAAGGGGATCTTCCTGTCAGCACTTTGAACTTCTGGCAGAATAGCAAGAAACGGTCTCACCAGGTGCAGTACTCGAAAACCCCCTCCCATTTTAACCAGCTGAAACTAAATCAACCCAACCTGTTTACAATAGAGAATGGCATGTATTCTTTCATCAATATAACAAGGATTTAAAGCGCGTAGAAATTGCAGAGTTTAAATTCCGTGGGTAAGGAATGAATTTGATTGGAAATTTCAGATGGGCTCCTTGTGAAATAACAAAACAACGCAATTCAAAAGCTACAACCTTCAGGTTCAATTGATTGCTTACCAAACTGCATTAAAAAAATAAATAAATAAATAAATAAATAAACTAATCTTGCACATCGACCACCACTAAAATTTCACACCACACGATTTTTTGAGAATGGAACAATTTTCCATAAAAACAAAGAACGTAAATTTGAAATCAAAATCTATTGACTTTTATGGGAAAATCAGTATAAAAACCGACTCCTCGAGCAAAATATATAACTCACAGAACCAGCCGCAAGAACGAAAGGTTTTCACATAAAAACAAAAACATAATTACGTAAAGTTGAGCAAACCTCAATCAAATTTTAGAGGTTATAGTCACATATTCAATTACATCCAAGCTCTAGACGGCTAAAAAATAAATAATAAAAAACGACAAATAGAAGATTTATCAGAGTATGGTTTAGATACCTTAGAAACGTTTGCAGATCGAAGTTCAAATACGTAAATTGAAAAGAAAAAATTAAGACTGAAGAAGAAGATAAAAGAAAGAAAGTAGACGAAATGCGAGTGTCTGGCTATAACATCGGGCGCGTAGAGATAGCAAAACCAACCTTCGTAGACGCGCAGGGAAAAAAAAAAAAAAAAAATAGAGACGCGCAGGCGAAAAAATCAAATCTTGTTCCTGTAGCCACCAATTCTGACTTGGCCTGTGGTGGGAGATGCGTGACGCACCGTTCAACGACTTCTGCTCTACTTCTATTACCAATTAGACGTGGAGGTGTAAAATGGGCCGAACTGTGCCAGGCGGCCCATTTGAAAGTAAATTTTTTTTTGAGAGTTTTTTATGCTATGATCGACTATGGGGTTTTAAAATTTTTTTAATCACTTTCTATAAAAATTAAAATTTTAATTATTTTTTCATGGTTAATACTTTTACTTAATTATCTTTTTTTGATTTATTTTTCTTCTTCTTTGCCCGATGAAGTCATTATTATTGCCTTCTTCTTTTTCTTTATCCGAGCAAGGAGCATTTGAATGTGTTTATTTTTTTTAAAAAAAAAATATTAAAAAATACTTGAATATTTAAATATGTATATGGAATATGTTAAAACAATGAAATAAATTTGAATGCATATTAGGTGTTGGAATAGATGTTTTAGTGAAATTTGGTTGTTTAATGACATATGTTTTTGAATTACTTATATTAAGATAAACTAAGTTTAAATAAATGTTAAATTGAAAAAATATATATATATTGGTCATGGCCCAATCGGTGCCCCCACCAACGCCACTACCAACAGGCTACGCCCGAGGGTGGAATACGAGGTGTGCGCACATAGGCCTGGTGGTGCTCCCACCATTAAGCCCCCACCACCAAGCCACTCCGTGGTAGTACCCACCACCACCCGATGATGCCACCACCATTAGGCCACGACTTGGTGGTGCTCTTACCTCCAATCTCCACCACTAGGTCATTCTATGGTGGTGCCCCTACCACCACCAAGGCACACCTTATATTCTTATAAATAGTTCAATTTTAAATTTTATTATAGTCATATCTCTAAGTAGCCATTTAACTAACATCTTTTGATCGATACTCATCCAAGGCCAAGGTGATTATTAGTGGGCCCATCGCGGCAACCTTCACGGTGGGTGTGGTGGGCATCAATGAAACCACCGATGGTGTCGCCGGTGGGCGCCGACAATAACCTTGGCCTAGTGATAGGTACCACCAGCCCAACACAAGGCCACCCACCGATAGAAACTCTATGCAGTTTGTATTTTTTTTTTCATAAATTGACATTCGTGATGATTTTGGCATGAAAACAATTGGAATTGAAAGCTAATACATGAAATATTATTTATGAATTTTTTCACAATTTTGTAGGCATCCAATGAAAAGAAAATTGAAGTCGAACTTGGATGTTACTTACTGCCTCATGATTTGCAAAGTTTAAGTAGAAATTATATTTGAAAATCTTCTTGAACTCGAATTGAGATATATGATATATGGTTAGAAAGTTAAGATGATAAACTTTAATTTGAATATTTTTGTAGAATTTTTTTGTGGCGTCAATGCCCCAATCGATGGCTTGTTAATGGCCCACTAACATTCCATCGTTGTCTAGACAGATTTGCACAGCTTTGATATAAACTAAATTTGGATACCATTTCAAACTCGAATTGAAACATATGATATGTAATTAGAAAGTTAAAAGGATAAACTTTAATTTGAATATTTTTTCTGAATTTTCTAGGTGGATTTATACCTTCAAATCATGTTTGAAATCTATGATATGCGGTTGACAAATACAACTTTAGAAAATAACAAAGGATGATGGTGTGGCACTGGTGATGACCTACCAACGCCCTGGTAGTGACCCATTGACGACCACTAGGTACCAGGGATAACCCACCACTAGGCCGTCAATGGGCTACTACTAGCCCATCGGTAGATTACCACTAGGTCACCTTCGATTTTCATTGTACACTATTCACTTTCTTCAATACGCGAGAGTAAAATTTTTCAGCGAACGTGATTTTTTACAATTTACTTTTCTGCATAAAAACTCATATCAAATCCAAAATTATTATCAAATCAATAACCCAATTAAGATTAGATAAAAAAAAATTCAAAATTGATGTTAATATTAACTAATATTTTCATAAGCTTAAATGTACATTAATGATTGATTTGTTAAAGACAAAGAAAATATATAATTCGATACCAAAATATCGATTAATAAAAAGCTTTTTTTCTTGTTTAAGAAAATTTATACTACTTATACATATATTTAATTTTGATAGAAAATGTGTACATTTAGACTATGTTTGGTAGAGGGGATTTGTGGAGGGGAAGGGAGTGGTGGAGAGATTTGAGATATGATGGTTGTTTGGTAGGAGAGATTGATAGAGTAGATGAATTTGAAAATGGATGAGAAATCCATCCAAATCCATCAAAAATACACTCTCTAATATTGAAAGGATTGGAGGAGAGAGAGTCTTTTATAACTAACTATTAAATTTTTAATTATATTTTAATCTATTATATTCTTTTTTCTTCCCATCATATCAAACAATCTAAAGAATTGATACAATCCACTCACTCCTTCAACCTCTTTCTCTCCTCACCACACTCTATCCTTTCCCCTCCCCCTCTTTCATACCAAACAAACTGTTAATCTGAAGAAAGAAGATAGGAGAGATAGTTAGATAAAAATATATATAAAAAGGACTAAAATTTTAATTTCAACTTGACTAAAAAAAAATTAAAAACCCCACCACAAACTATAGCATAAAAATATCCTTAATAAGATTATAATTAATTAATATTTTAATCTTGGAAATAGTTTTGTTTGATTAAAAAGCATTAAAAGTACAGTGTATTTTCGTTGGAACTTCTCTATGCACATTCTTACATTGGGTTCACACTCAAACATGTAAAATTTAGCATTGCTTATTGAACCATATGATACTATTAACGAATTATTATTTTTCAGAATCACAGTTTTGAAAAGAAGACATACAAATGCATAATATAATAGATTCAAGTTCAGCCAATAGTCTCTCCAGTTCTATGAAAATACAATAGATTCAAGTTCTGCCATATTACCAATAAATTGGTCCCATTACACTTAGAACCTTAGTCAACAACAATGTAGAATATGAAAAAACATTCATGAACTGAATTCTTGTAACTGGGTTAATTATATATCTTACTTACCAGAAGAAACTGTAATGTATAGTTTTGGCCAGATTTGTAGTTTCACCCACCCAATAACATCTTTACAAAGTGGTGAAAAAAGAGAAAAAAAAATGACACAGCTTACCAAAGTCGTCATCGCCAAAAAAATAAAATGGAAGAGGGTGTTAATCTAGAAGAAGTGCCTACGAAATGACTTAACTTGATGTACTTTTCCCCATTCATGCAGATTGGGGACCCTATCTAAATTAAACTATAGTCAAGTATCCCTTTTTCTCTTCTCTTCCAGTGTTATCCTCAGATTTACCAGCCATGAAGAACACTACACTCAAAACAACAAGCCCCAAATTTTCTTGTTCTTCATTTTGTGTTTTTTTCTTTTGTTTTTGTTTTTTGTTTTTTTTTTGTTTTTGAAAAAGAAAAATACTCTCTTCACGCCGGGAGTTGAAGTTTTGAATTGTTCTTCCAGCTGCAAAAACGAAAATAAAAAAAATAATTAAAAAAAACCTCATCATCCATCTAATCTGATGAATTCCAAGCCAGGATCTTTAGCAAGAAGATGCCAGGGTTTTAATACCTTATAAAATAGTAGTAGAAGAAATCTGCATATAGAGCAGTCTGAACCAGACCAGCAGCGCAAGCTACAACATAACTCAGACATATATATTAAACTAAAAACAAAAACAAGATACAGAAACAGAAACCATATGATTAATTCTTGAAAGTTCAATTCTTAGTATAACGTACCTATCCATCTGCTGAAATGTGACTCTGTGAGGTAACGATATATCCAGTTAAGAATGTATAATGCACGATAGGCTCTGCAGATTGAAAAAGGTAGAATGTAAGTACATCCACCTTGTGTTCATTCCACATGTAAACGGTTCAATGCTTTATGTTTTGTACAAAGACTGTTCATCATAAGAGGAAACAAGACAAACACAAAATGGCTGAATTTTCAAATCATAATAGGAAAAAACCATTACATCTTCATTAGCTAGTCTGGTAAAAATGATGATATCTTTCTCCTTTTGGTTGAGCGACTGCATATCCTTTTTTGACAAAAATTACTAAAAAACTAGTATGGTTTTATTATTTTCTTTACTCTTTTCCCACTATAAGAAGGTTTTATTATCTCCTTTTGCTATACAAGAAGCTAATAAGGTTTTAAATGGAAATAGTATATTAATGTACGTACATAACTTTGTACAACTATATCTTGCTTGTGTGTGAAAATACATCTAACAGTAGTTCATACAGCATGGTAACAATAGCAAAGAGGAAAATGACAAAAAGAAAGATGCTACAATGCCGCACACAAAATTCATATCACTGAAAAGATTCACAATCCTATCCTCGTATCAAAGACATCTATCATCTAAGCCAAAAAGACCATTTAATCATGTTGGTAATGACGAATACAATAGCTAGAGAAACTTATGCTTGTCGATCAGGAAAAGAAATGTTTGGTGACTTGCACCAGAATTTTCTAAGCTGTAATCAGTTCTTGAACTGCAAGGGGAAGATAACCTATTTTCTTCTCCTAAACGCTCATGAAATGTTGTCTTATCAGCCAAGGGCTCCATTGAGACTAAACTCATTCTCCCATCTCCTTAAAAAGTAAGTCGTAAGTTTTTTTTATTTTCACGCATGGTGTCCCCATTATAGCCTAACAAAACAAACTTCCTTCTAAATCAAGGCAAGTTGTGGAAAACATAACAGAAACATGTAAGAAAAATAAAATTCAATATCCTATCATGAGATGCTTGGTGCATATATAACTTGGAATTTTTAATCAGAGCTTCTTAATTATAATTTTACATAAACATGTTGATATTTAACAAGAATGGATTGTTGTAGTATCTGGTCAGTAGAGATATAAGCGATAAGGTAAAGGAAAGGAAAACTAACACGACAATTCAGTTTATTTTGACTATCATCCATAGCATAGATGCAAAATCTTCAAAGATATCTAAATTAAATGACAATGCCCAGAATAGATGACAAGAAAATCTCAGACCACGTAAGCCAGAGGATAAGTAAACTTTCGAGCATAATGCAGGTCATTCTGAAAGTAAATACATACCCAAGAAAGACCACATATTGCCCTGTCAAATTGTCCACATTGCCACTACGTTGTAGCAAAACTAACTGAGGAAGAATTGCAAGGGCCTCCAAGTATATTGAAAATGCCCAGAAGACCTGCAACAGATTTGCACCCAGATTAGCTCTGCAGGTGCTTCATAGGTCTTAAAAATGCACGAGAGAGCAACTACATTATTTAATATACAACAACGATTTTTGTCAATCATGAATCAAAGGCCAAGTTCACAAACTTTTGCCATGCTTACAAATACAATTATCCATAAAAGACCATAAACAAAATGTCTTCATTAACTATCAGAATAATACTTTTCTCCCTTTTAATTACGCTTAACACTTATGAATGTATGAGAATACCACAGCCGGAAAGCCAAAATGATTAGTACCAGCTTTCACCGAGTAGCATGCTTCACATGCACAAGTTACCAAAATGATTAGTAGACTTTGGGAAAAAACACAATTACTTGCATTTCTACACAATTTCAATAATTAACTCGGAAAGGAAAAGATAAACAGGAACACTACACAAAATCCTGTAAGTAGCTAACAACAGTTTTACTTACAAGTGAACTCATTTAGCAAATCAGTCTCTTGTTTAAACCATTATTTCAGAAAATTAGAAATAGAAAATTAGTATGAATCCCAGTTGTCGCAACAATAAATCCATTGTAACAAAAATACAACAAGATGCCTCGGTGTAGTTAACAATGATTCACCTCCAGAAATGTGAACTTTTCATGCAGAATAAGCGCCAAAACAAAGCACCCTCCGACGAGAAAATAGTGCCGAAATGTATCTAGCTCTTTATCGTAGGTGCGCCTAACCATTGGTGCTCCCGCATGCACCACACGATCGCCAGAGAGCTTCCAATAAACACTAGCTTCATCACAGTGTTGTAGAGAGATGAAGTCTGTGAACAGATCCAAGTAACGAGCCAGAAACACTATCGCGTACAGCTCCTGAGTCTTAAGCGAAATCCCTTTCAAAAATACAATTATGAATGAATTAAGAAAAGACAGAAAAACACAAAAAAAAAAAAAAAGTGTTTCTTCGAGTTACTGGACTCGAATAAAATCCTAAAAAGACGAACCACAGCTGTCCATTAATTTCCCAAGAAAAATGATGATGAAAAAAAAAAAACCCACATTCATTTGGGTCTTTCAAACGCTAAACCCTAACATTCCGTCTGAATGATGGTAGAAAAAAGGAAGAAAAATTAACCTTTAGCAATTAATAAAGCTTGAAATTCCAAGATAATATCACATACTGAGATCCAGATTAAACTAAGAACCATAACTTTTTCCAGTAAAACCTAGTGCATGCAATCGGCATTACCAAGTCGAGCTTTTTCACTATTGAGTGACCATAAGGGAGATAAAGTTGAGATTCAATATTCATTTCATTTCCGGCGAGTTTTCTCAGAAAACAAACGGGCTAGAGATGAGAAAATGAGAATGAGGAGTAAAGGTAGTTACCTGAGCATGACTTGGTAGCGTAAATTTTGAGAAGAAGAATCAAAATACTGATCAAGTGGCTCATATCCCCGGCAAACCTGAAGATATTCATGGTGTAAAATGCCGAAACGGTCTACACTGGAACCCTAGACTCCAGCAAAAGACAGACACACAGAGAATCTGATAGAGAAGAGGTTTTCTATTCTTTTTGAATAAAGGAGAACCGCAGGAAACGCAGGGAAATTGAAAATTGCAAAACGATGTGTCGTGTGGGCTTGTGGAGGAAGGAAGAAGATGCAACGTGGCAGACGGAGACGGCTTTTACTCTCCACGACAGTTCATTTTTTAAGTGCCCAGACCAATGCCCCCACGGTCGAGCCGCGGTCCAACAAAACGACTCGTTTCTTGGCTCCATCGATCGTGGCGTTGTTTCAGCCTTTGGATTCATTTCGGTGGCAGCGTTGTGCTGCTTTTGATTGGGTCATTGCCAATCATAAGGTCCAAGTGATTGAAGCTTAATTATCATAATTAAGAAAAATTAAATTATAGCGTAATTATTTCTTTATTACAATAGATTGGATAGATTAATTCAAATAAACTTTGAATTCAATATTATAAATGGAAGACCATTTTGTTTTTTTTTTCTTTCCTTTTTTGGTAATATGAAGACCATTTTGTTTCAGTCAAGCAAAAAAAATGACAAAATTTGTTATATTTTAGTTGTTAATTGTTTCAATAAGTTAGAGCAAAAATAATTATTTTTCTTAAACCATTATAAAAAAAGAAAACAAATTTTATTTTAATATGCTGACGTGGATATTGAAACCAATAAGAGACCTATCGTTGAAGCTGAAAGCTGTTTATGTTAATGTACATGATGATGGGAGAGAATTGATTGAGATTGTGACCGTAAAGGAGAGGACTTTCATCAACCTCTCTCTCTGTTCTTGATTTCTTGCCGTGAGGAGGAGGAGGAGGAGGAGGAGGAGGAGGCTAATGGGAGGCAAAGCTGCTTAATAGCCATTGCTGTTTTTCAAAGCTTACAAGCTTTTCCCTTACCTTCTCTTCCTTTTTTTTTTTTTTCCCAAATCCTCTGCGGTTTATCGCCAATTCCCTTCTGTTATTGTTCGTTTCTGTGTTATTGTTGAAGTTTTGCGACGATGGGTTGTGCCGGATCGTCTCGGAGCAAGGAAGATGGTAAGTTTATCTTTTGCTTTCTTTTTTTCTTTTTATTTTATTTGACGCTATAATGGGTTGTTCTTGAATTGCACAATTGCTTTGAGATAGTCGTTTCTGCTGGATTTTGCTCCTCACTCTTTTTTACATGTTTATGAATCCATTCATTTTCTCAATGTAATTCTTACCATGATCGGAAAAGTTCAAAACACTATTAAAAAAATTGTGATAACTCTTTCATCTTAAGCATATAATCAATGATTATTCTGACAAGTTAAAATCTAGCATATAATCAATGATTATTCTGATAAGTTACCATTTAGTTGTGGATTTTTAAGTATTATTAAACGGTGAGTTGACTTGTCATATGGTGGTAACTCTTAAATGTACCAATTTGCAATTTGTTCTTTTTGCTTCACAAATTGCTGGATGCCAGATAGAGATTTGGTAGAATGAAGAGGTTGTTAGTTCAGCTTTTGACTGTAAATATTTTATGGAACTTTCTTGTGAGATGCTGTGTGCTAATATTTGTATCATGAGATTGAGAGCTTTATTCCTGGATATATCAATTTACACTTATGGAGTTTTATTGCTTTCTTTCTGCTCATAGAGAACATTAAGCACATCCGTAAGCCAAAACCCTGGAAGCATTTGGAACCAATTTCAAGGACACAACTGATGCAGATGCGTGATGAATTTTGGGACACTGCTCCTCACTATGGTGGCAACAAAGGTATTCTTTTCTGCATTCAACTGGATAACAATAGGTTTTTCATATGTATTCTCGTACTGTCTCGTATTCTGTTGAAATTTGGTGGTAATCTTCTTCTTCTTTCAAAAGTGATTCTCCAGTTGATGATAAATTAATGTTGCAGGTGATGACAAATTAACATTGCTGGTTAGAGTGAATAATGGACTCTTGAATAAGCTTAGCACATGCACCATCATGTTTTATATTATATATTTACTTAGTTCTCCATGTCATGTGGCTTCTATCAGATTCCATTTGATATTATTGAAAGCTTCAAGTTTCCGTAAATGTAATTTGTGTGATATGGCAGCTTACTTTTATTTTAATTTAATTCTAGAGCCAAATCTTGTCACTGTTTTGTATATTGTGGTAATTTGGTCATTTTTTCAGGTATATTCTTCTTTAAAATCTAGAATTTTACTTCTATCAGGGAGTTTTACAAAGTTGTGTCTTTATTCTATTATATGAAATCCCATTCACATTAAAACACAGTTTGGCACAATGGATAACTAGTCAAATGGGATATGCTATTCTAGGTTTGTTACTTGAGGATGAATGAAACCAACCCTATAATTAAATACATAGGACAAAATTTAAGGATGGATTTTATGGCTCTCCACTGTTATCTCCTCAAAGAAGAAAGGTCCCACAAGAAATACAAGATTTGCTATCAAATAGTTCTATAAGAAAACTCCGTTATGTCAAATTTTACTTGTTCTAGTATGGTATGGTTACAGTTTCATATGTTGTAACAAATCTTGCTTAAAATTCTGGTTAATTGTTGAAGTATGCTGCACTCAAACTTGTGTAGGATAAGATGCATTGACAACTAAGAAATGGAGTCCCCAATATCTACATCCTTTTGCATATTATTTTGCTGACGAATATGTCATCAGACTCGTTACACTATCAAACGACTTGATAGTGATATGTAATGTTGTTGGGATACTGCGATATTGTTTTCTGATAAAAGTAATAAAACTGTAAATCAGAAATATGGGATGCGCTTCGAGCAGCTGCAGAAGCCGATTTAAAACTTGCACAAGCGATTGTGGATAGTGCTGGTGTGATTGTTCAAAGTGCTGACTTGACTATTTGCTACGACGAGAGAGGTGTACCCCACCTTTTGCTTTTCCTGTTTGGCCCTACTCTAAACCACCCCCTCTCCCTTTCTTTTCATAGATCTTTAATGGAATTTCCTTTGATCCCACTGATTGGCAGGTGCGAGGTATGAGCTACCAAATTATGTGCTGAGTGAGCCAACCAATTTGATCAAGGACGTTTGATGTAGGTTATATATATATGGTACAATGCTGTGCTCCATTCAAAACTATAAACGTTCACATATTTAACAAATGAAATTAAAAATACGTGCAGTTTTATTTCTGTCTATGATATTCTCACTCTCTCTCTATTTATTCTTCTTCTTTTTTAATTTTCTTGGTTCTTTTAAAGGTACTAATTGGGGGCATCAACTCCTAACTAATCTTGGAATATGGTGTGACAGTTTTTAGGGTTTTTTGATGCTACAGTCAGACCCAACAAATAATCCAAAAGTTGTATAATTAAAAATATAGTCTAAAATTATCCTTATATCCTTATGAACAGTCCAATTTTAAAATTGGGATAGCTCATTTGACTGACACCCCGGTGGCCACCATCAGGCGAAGGTGCTCACCGTCGGTGGTTCCACCAACGTGCACCTTCACCTGTTGGTTGGCACCACTAGTGCCACAATATGGACCTATGTCATTTTTTGAAGTCGTATTTGTCAACTACACACGAGTCAGGTTTGAAGGCCTAAATCCACTCAGAAAATTGTGAAAAAATATTCAAATTTTTTTTTATCCTCTTAGTTTCTTAGTTTTCTAATCATATATTATTTGCCTTAATTCGATACCGAAAAAATCTTCAAATATAATTCTACTAAAACTATACAAATCTACCGATATAATACGTGAGTCAGGTCTGAAACATGATTTGAAGGCCTCAATTCACTTAGAAAATTATGAAATAATATTATAAAAAAAGCTTATCCTCTTAACTTTTCCAATCATATAAGGTTTTCAAATATAATTTCTATTAAAATTATACAAATCTGCTAAGATAGCACGTCGGCGGATTTAAAAATGATCTGGTGGTGGGGTGGTGGTGGTCACTATCAGGCCAAGGTGCTTGTCGATAAGATTATCGACGGTACAGTAGGTGGTCCCACCAACGGGCACCTTGGCCAGTTGGTAGGCACCACCAATGCCACAACATGATTCTATGTTATTTTCAAAAATTGTATTTATCCACTACATGTGAGTCAGGTTTGAAGTATGATTTGAAAGCCTAAATCCACCTAGAAAATTATTAAAAAATATTTTAAAAAAATTTTATCCTCTTACCTTTCCAACCATATATAATATGCTTCAATTTGAAATATGGAAGGTCTTTAAATTTAATTTATATCAAAACTGTACAAATCTACCAAGGTAATATTGAGATATGAGTATGCCCACTGACAGGCCATCGGTGGGCCCATCGAAGCCATAAAAAAATTATAAAAAAATATTCAAATTAAAAATTATCCTTTTAACTTTCTAATTATATATCATATGTCTCAATTTGAGTTTGAAAATATCTTCAAATTTAATTTCTAACAAAACTATGCAAATCTGTCAAGGCAAAAGTGGGATGTTGGTGGGCCCACCAACGACACCAAAAAATTCTGACAAAATATTTAAATTAAAACTTATCATTTTAGCTTTTCAACCATATATCATATGCCTCAATTTGAATTCGAAAAAATCTTCAAATTTAATTTTTAGCAAAACTGTACAAATATGCTGAGGCAACATTAGGACTTTGATTTTCTTTCTATTAGATGCCCACAAAATTGTGAAAAAATTCATGAGAAATATTTCATGTATTAGCTTTCAATTTCAATTGATTTCATAAAAAATTTATCATGAAAATCAATTTACAAAAAAAAAAAAAAAGTAAAAGCTATGTGGAGTTTCCGTCGTTGGGTCTCAAAATGGTCCGTGTTGGGTGGTGATACCCACCACCAGGCCAAGGTCATCGTCGGTGGGCCCACCGATGGTAACTTTTGTAGGTGGTCATGGTGGAGTTGGTGGGCCCATCGATGGTCACCTTTATCCTGGTAGTGAGCACCATCACCCTACCACTAGGCCATTTTGGGACCTACTGATGGAAACTTCGCATAACTTTTACTTTATTTTTGTAAATCAACTTTCATGATGAAATTTTTTATGAAATCAATTGGAATTGAAAGCTAATATATGAAATATTCTCCATGAGTTTTTTCACAATTTTGTAGGCATCCAATAAAAAGAAAATCGAAGTCCCAGTTTTACCTTGGCAGATTTGCACAGTTTTGTTAAAAATTAAATTTGAAGATCTTCTCAAACTCGGATTGAAACATATGATATATTGTTGGAATAATAAGAAAATAAATTTTAATTTGAATATTTTTTTCAGAATTTTTGAATGGTGTTAATGGGCTCACTGATATCCTAGTTTTGTCTCAGTAGATTTATATAGTTTTACTAGAAATTAAATTTGAAAACCTTTCTGAACTCGGATTGAGATATATGATATATGGTTGGAAAGCTAAGAGAATAAGTATTAATTTGAATATTTTTTCAACATTTTTGGATGCGTCGGTGGGCCCATCGATGGCTTGTCGTTGGGCCACCAATGTTCTAGTGTTGTCTCGATAAATTTGCATAGTTTTTCTAAAAATTAAATTGAAGTCCTTTTCAAACTTAAATTGAGGCATATGATATATAGTTGTAAAGTTAAGAAGATAAACTTTAATTTGAATATTTTTTTTCAAAATTTTTTAAGGTAGATTTAGGCCTTCAAACTATATTTGAAATTTGATTCATGTGGAACTGAAAAATACAACTTTAGAAAATGACAGAGGATGATGGTGTGGTATTGGTGGTGGGCACCACCAGTGTGCCTTCGATTTTTCACTATATACTGTTCACCTTCTTCGATCGCTGATTATGAAATTTTTCAATGAATGAGATTTTTACAATTTACTTTTTCTGCGTGAAAATCTCATATTAAACCCAAAATCATTAACAAATTAATAACCTAATCAATATTAGATAAAAAAAATTCAAAATTAGTATTAATATTAACTTACATAAACTTAAATGTATATTAATAATTGGTTTGTTAAAGACGAAGAAAATATATAATTTGATATCAAAATACAGATTAATGAAAAGCCTTTTTTGTTGAGTTTAAAGGAATTTGTACTACTTATATATATATTTAATTTGAAAAAATAATAAAATATATGTGCTTTTAATTTGAAAATAAAATAGAAGAGATAGTTAGATAAAAATATTTATAAAATAAATTAAAATTTTAATTACTATAAAATTAAATTAAAATAAATTTGAGGACCTGACATCAAAAAATCCCTTCTTCTATTGCAAATAATATTATGGGTCAGTATCCATTATCCAAGCCTAACCCAAGCCTTTTATGCTGTAGTGTTTCAAAAAGTGGCCCAGATTTTCACTAGATTGGGCTCATTTGGACCTTATAACATGCACTATATATGTGTGTGTAAGACTGTCAGCGTCATAAAAACAGAACCACGTATTTCTCACGTAATATAACCATTTTAAAAAACATAGTATATTTATAGGGAAAAAATTTAACAATAAAGTGTTGTTTGGCAGAGGGTTAACTAGAGCACTATTACTTAGGTAACACCTAAACAACGTATAACAAAAATTGGGATAACACAGTGATAAAGTACAACCTTTCAATAATACAATGGCCTAACTCTAGATTGGATTATATATTCCTTAATAATATTTTACCAAACAAAAGACATAAAAAAATGCTAGTGTTTTGGTAGACTAACCCTAATGAGGTTGGGAACTTCGCATTGAACTTAGCCGCTTTGGCCACCCATAAGTAGCCGTAGACCCTATAGAATGTGGTAGCAAAAGGAGTGGGAAGCCGCCGCAAAGGTGTGCACGTTGCACGCGATTAACTAATCACTAGAAAATTTATAAAAAAAAAAAAAAAAAAACTAATCACTAGAAACAAACGCAGAGAAACTAATGGCTTTCTCATAAAGATTGCATTGCATCAACCCCTAAAAGCCTTAAAAAAAAAGGTTTACACTACTTTAATTGGAACACATAACCATGTCGTTGTCCCACGGGAACTAGACAAAAAGCTTTTCCAATGTATAAAAATGATGACCTCCACACTCTACAAAAACGTTATGAAAAAGAAGAGAAAAAAATAAATAAATGAGGGGTAGTGAGGAATCTTTAACAAAGTCAGCTATTCATTGTAATGTTATTTATATTCAATTCACTAAGGAATCAAGAAATGATAATCAAGGATTTGAATACCAATTTGCAATTCATTATCCATATATATATATATATATATATATATATATATATATTACAAAGACAATTTTGCACTTGCTTTAAGCCTTACAAATGACCTCGTTATAAGAAGGAATTATATTTACATATAACTTTCATTAACAAGAGGGGTATGCCTTAATCATATGGTTTTGAAAGTCTAGTAGATTTCATTATATATCAAGTACAAAGAGTTTCCACTATAGTTTACTTTATATGGTATAATTATTAGAAGCCTGGCCATAATAAGCTTTGAGTACTTAAAGCGCGCAGCAGTCAAAGATTTAGTCATGAGAGATAAAAAAAAAAAAGGGGTAGGCCTTATGTATAATTATGATCATCTTCTTTCTTTCATAATACAAGTTGAAGATTCTCGAGTTTTTTTCTTTTGGCATTTTGTCTTCACGTGTAGTTTATAATTAATCAAGAACCACACACACACACACACACACACACACACACACATATATATATATAAACCTCACCTCTTTACACAGAGATGTGATCTTCATTGATAAAGTGCAAAAGGCACATGGAGTTCATGTAGGCTTTCAACTGCTTTGGATTCACAATTATTACTATTTATTTTTTGCGGATACATCTACTTGTTCAAATCAACCTCTAGCTAGAAATTGCATGAGAACCATTATGTCCAACCACAAGCACATGAATATAGAAATTGCATATAAGTACCATTCACATGTATAAAAGAAGGCAGAATTTTGAGGAAAGGGGTTTTAAACTATCTAGCTATACCCTCTTTTCAAATAGAGATATCTTATAGATTTTGAGTTAAGGTGTCTTTGTTTACATAAAAGGACTCTCTATATTTTGGTTAATTACACTCATAATTTTGTATTATGATAATATATAGCTAGCCTTCTTAAAATTAAAGCATTAGTAATTTAAAATGTTCACAATCATATTTCTTTTGCATGATTTTATTAAAAGCGGGTATATATTTAGGTACAAAATCAAATTTTGTTACAAAAATAAATTTACTATGACAAAATTAAAATTTTGTCATTTAAGTAATAACAAAACTAAAGTTTGTCGTAAACGATTTTCACAAAATTATTTGTCACTGTACCTCCGACATAAAACCTTTCTAACCTTAAATTTTGAATGTTTGCAGCTAAAGATGCTTTAGTGACAAAAAAAAAATTGACTTGAGTCATTAAATTTCTTGTTTATCGAATATTTAGACTTTTTCATCACTTCAAGATTGTCTGCTCTCTTTTGGGGGGTTTTCCATTACCTACATATATATATATATATATAGTAAATATTATTAATTAGCTACGGACTGCCTTTTACCATATAGATTGATGAATGGTATGGTTAATGCTTATGTAGAGGATCTGACGTACTACATATATCATTTTCAGCTATATATTATTATGCATTCAGAGTCATTGATAGTCACAAAATCAATCGACGTCCAACTTTTCAGTAAATTTCAGAGTTTAAAACTGAAAAAATAATGCACAAACAACGCGTAATGCAGGTCAAACTAATATTAATGGTAGATTGCATCGGAAGGCAAATATTGTACGCAAGGATATGAAATAATAATAATAATAATAAGTCAAAGAAAAAAAGTGTTAAAAAAAAGAAGAATTTTTGTAATTTTTGTTCAGAGTATATTAATTTGGCAGACCATTGTACTACATAAATAGAGTCCAACAAGCACCTAGGGGTGTAGTCTAGCGGAAAAAAAATTGACCGTTTTATAATACTCGCCATTAGCTTGAGTTGTTTCTTACAAGTTTTATTATTCTTGGTGTCTCTACCTCGTTTGAAGTACTGGTGAAAGAGAATCATTAGATCAATGCTTCTAAACTCCTACAGAATTATAAAACTAGAGTAATAAAAAGATTCTACTCACTAATAGAATTTTGAACTTGAGAAGATTCATATTGAAATTATTTTTTTATTAAAAAAAAAATAGAGTCCAACAAAGACATAATAATATTGATTGCACTTTTATGAAGATCAAACCCCAAAAACCACGTGCTTATTTGACAAGCTCTATGTTAAATAATAATAATAATAATAAGAAAAGCAAAAGAAAGGAAAAAATACGTACATTTTGCATGGTCGGAAAAAATGGTTGTGAGTTTGCACTTCTAATCCATATAGAAATTAAAGACTACCATTATATATATATATATATATATATATATATATATATATATATATATATATATATATATAGAAATTAAAGACAAGATGTGCAAAATATTGAATGGAATTTGGAACCCCACTTCACTGACTTCACTGTTGCATTAGGTATCGATGGACCAGACATTCAGCAAACTCTTTGATATCTGCTTTTATTTGGTAAGACCTACCCTTTCACCAATAAATTTGACCCTCTCTTCACATCTGAAAACGATACTGCATATTTCAAATTATAGCAATTCAAAAGAAGGAAGGTTGATCATTTAACGAATACAATTGCAGATATAATATTAATAATTAAAATATATATATATATAATAAAGTAGATAAAATTCTAATAATTTTTTTAAAAAAATAAAAATGATCTGCAAATCATTAATCCAAAAATCTATTAGAATTTAAAGTTTATTGCTATCTTATATTTATAATATTTTCAGAGTCTTAAATAGTACATTTACACTTTTAACAGTGTCTCATCAATCAACAATTTGTAGATTGAATGCATAAAGTATAAACAGAATATATCAAGACTCAAACTTACTATTCCGGACCTACAAAATGATAGAAACAATAACTTTTTTTCAAGTGTTAAAATTCTAAATATTAAATTGGGATAACAAAGCTGGACAAAAATTTAATAAGCTGATTTTTAAAATTAATGTCCAAAAATGATGGTTAATTTGGTCCCCACAGGACTGCAGGCTATCTCAGTAGGGAGAATAGGATCGAGAAAGCCAAAATATGCGTTAAGTACTACTTCAACACCATTGGATTTGGGACCCTTCTTCTGCCTAAGTCCTTTGGCATGGCTAGCTATCTCCCAACTGAAAGTGCTTAGTGACTATACTTGGAATTTCACAATTTCTGTGAGTCCTAAAAAGAAAAAAAAAATGTCACAAATTCATAAATTCTCCTTTATGATATACTTTCTGCATACATAAGAATTTTAATATTTACAGAAAAAAAAGAGTCTATATACACAAGAAATAATTTCTTCCCTTTGAAAATTATCTAATCAAATGAAAACCAAAATGAGATTTACTAAGGAATAAGGTAGTTAAAATTATAGGTAAAAAATATAGTTCATGCATGGAGTGGAATTATTAATAAATAAAATAAAATGAACCAAATGTTATCGTTCACGAATTAGGATCCTCTCCTGAGCTATACAAATGTTAAAACATGTGGCAATATTTTAAAACGATTATTATAATTATATTCAATTTCAATTTATGATATGTATTCCAACCTACTTATGTATTATGAGAGAATCTGAATGCATTGGGTTGGATACAATCATGAAATTTTCAATGAAACCAGATGAGGTTGATGTACATAGGAAGTGCTTGGCCCCGCAAGCACAGTCTGAGTCTTTGGATTCTCAAGAAGTTGTAAGAGATTTGGGGACCCTTTTGTAGGCTAAAATTCTGTGTATGGCATTACATGTGGTTTGCAATGTCTTTTTCTTAATGAATTCCATCCCACTCCTGTCCTACACATGCCTTGTACTATAAATAGAGAGAGAGAGACAGCGACAGAGACAGAGAGAGGCCAAACCTTTTATTTAATTTTATTTTTCTTCTACCTCTTCCTGTAATATATAATATAATCCCAAGAATCCAATACACAAGCTCTTCAAGATTTAGTTCAAAATTAACAGGTTTGAAATGAGGCTATCTGAAATTGGTGTAAATAATTTATACTGTATAGGAAAAATAAATACATTTTATATATATTGGTGAATATAATACCAAAAAACACATATCTGTATTCTGTAATATATAATATTATATTCCTTCAAGTTAATTAATTACTATTTACAAGTAAAAAACCTCTCATCTAGTGTTTGTGTGTGTAGGTTAGAGAACTGCATTGAGATTCCTCTATGTTAGCAATTACAAAATTACTATATATGATCAGTGACAGAGTATCCTATAAATCCAACTGTCTCTTTTATTTATTTATTTAATTTTTAACCTATTAGTCTTTTACTAATCTACTTGTATACACATTCACACAGCAACACGTAATCCATATAGTTTCCAAAATTGATGATCACTGGAAAAGCATATATATATATATATTAATTTTGGTTATAATATATATCATATGCAATAGAGAGGAAGAATGGGAAACATCCATCTTCAAAGAGCAACACATGACAGTGACACCGAAAGTAGTCGCCAAGCGGCCTCTTAGCTAGAAGAGCTCACTGAGATACGCACCCTTTTTAAATTTCAATACCTTCTTTGCCTTTCCATGTATTTTCTAAAAGTCCATTGCTGGCTTCACTCAGTTTGGGGACCATTTGCAGCCCCATCTCACTCACTCACACCGGATTTAATTGGCCTCTCTGCCTTTGCTTTTTATTAACGTTTCTTTCTTTTTATATATGCCTATGATTTTCATGGGTCAAACTTTGTAATAATAGTATATAACTTTGGCACAAAGGAATAAAAAGAAGATTAATTAAACCTTATACTTAATTACCTTCTGCCTCTTCTTCTAGTGTAATTGGTACACAATTGTACTGTGCCCACCCTACCTAGAAGTGGTTTTGTAATTTGTATGAATAAGAGAAATATGTTAATGGAATATTAATTAGTACATGTACAGAGTTCATCTATGTAATGAAAAAGGGACAAAAATAAATAAATTGAAATGTAGTACATTTTATAGTTTGGTACATGTGTAGTAGCACTGAGCTATTCGGGGAGAGCAATTCTACATCTTCTCAAAAACTTAGTCCATAAGAATAAAAAATGTTGAACTCAATATCATCCATCTATGAATAAGAGATAGGTCCATTTAAGTAATGAACATAGTGATGTTTCAATCTTTTTGACGATGAAGGACTAAGATGCTTAACTGGTCTTGAAAATTATTAAAAGGGGTTGATCTTTAATTAATTTTCCAAATCTCATATCATTTCTATGTGGACTCAACCAGGGTTTATTCAAAAGATTTTACTGCCAAAGTCATACATTATTCTTTATTGTGATATTTGTCTTTTATTTTTATTTGGAAAAATTTGACTCAAATTTTGGTTTTTGAGTGATTTATTGAAAACTTGATGTCAAGTAATTCATCAACACCTACCAATACAACTATATATAATATTTAAGAACTAATAAAAATGTTAGCATATTAATAAAGGCATTTAGATACAAGGTGTTTCCTTAGTAGCCTAGCCATCACCTTTATGAATGCTAGTTAGTATTATTTTTAGTCAATAATATTGCATGAGATCCAATTTGCAAGGAGGGAGCAATCTACCATTTCACTTTGAGTCTAACTTATTCATTTTTTTTTTATATTTTAAATCTTCACTCATTATGTGGTAAATAGTTTAAATTAGTAGAATTAGAAACCAATAATTTAATTCGTTTTAAAATTAGAGTGCAAAAAAAAAAAAAAAAATTTAGGTACATGAAATATTGTTTTTAATAGAAAGAAGACATCCATGCTCTTAAAGGTTCACAACTGTAATAATCTAAAACAAAAAGGTCTATGCAAACCATCCAATCAAATAATTACATTAAACAATGTCAAAAACATTTGAAACTAATCTTTAAAAAGAGAGAGGGAGAGAGAGAGTTGGCAATAAGTTTCAAACAATATTTGTTTTATTTGAGAAAAAGTAATATTCTTTTTGACTTTTTTTTCCTCGTCCATTGGCTATTGCCTTCTTTTTTTTTATACATAAAATAGAATATTTGAGTACTATTTTAATTTAAATCTATGTCCAAATTTAATGCCAAAACTTGGTTTATAAAATCACTGGATTGCATTTTATATATGTAGATGAAGTCAACAATCTCTTTTCACATTTCACTCAAAAATAAAAATAAAAATAAATCACTTTTCACATAAACTTTAAACCGTTAGTGACATTTTATATTGTAAGATTGTCACATTATTTGAAAATAATCAAATTCTTCTAATTTAAAAATAATTTTTTTTGCTAAACAAAAAAAGAAAAGAAAAATTAAAGGAAGGAAAAAAAAAAGTCTTTCTCTTCTAGGCAAGGTTTCCGATGAAATTGAACATGCAGTGTTAAAAAAAATAAATAAAAAAATATAAAAAACCGGCAGGAACGAAAATGTTGCTGCTGGTCCCCACCAATTCAAAAAAAAATTTCTATTTCAGTTTTAGATTTTCTTTGTGGACAAACAGATATAAATATTGATGGGAAAGAACAAAAGAAAAGGAAATAAAAAATAAAGATAGAAAAAGAATAAAAATAGAAAAAGGGAGGTATTTGCATGCTCAAACAAACGGACACACCGCTTTATTGGCAATGTGTCCTCTGTTTACCAGAGGTGGTGGTCTGTGACTGTGAGTCTTTCTGCAACAGATCTCACCCTCCCCATGCCTTCTCTCTCTTTTTCGTCCTCTCCACAGCACGAACTCTCTCTACTCCGTTCCCTGCTGAACTCACTTCCTCTGGAGTTCGGAGTATCGTTTTCTCTGAAAAGAGGTTTCGTGAAGTGCATGTGAAGCTCGGTGTGAGATCTGGGTACTTAAATGATCGAAACGGGTCTTTTTGCTTTTCTGATTTCAGGTGATTGAAGTGTTTCTTTCTTAGTTTTTTTGGTTCTCTTACTTTTTTTCTCTTCATCCATGCTTTTTCTGGATGGTACATCGTTCTCTTTCAAGCTCAGCCTTATTTAATTCCATCCCATGCTGTTAAAAAACCAGTCTTTCTGGGGTTTTAAAGCAAAGGGGTTGCTTTTTCGCTTGCTTTTGAGATTTGGAAATATGGGTTTTTTGTATTTTAGTTCCTTTGTTCGTTTGTGTTATGTGTTTTGCATGTTCAACTTATGTGAGTCGGAGTTGGGTTTGTCCTTACATTTTCATGCATTGTACTCGATTGGTGTCCTTTGGCTGATGCTGCTTCAGTGCTTTTTATGGCGTAGCGTTTTGAGTTTAATGTTTTAATGCTGAATTGTTCTGTAAGTAGTGTTTGGTTTACGAATTAATGTTTTTCTTTGTAGTGTCGTTGCCGGGTTTATTGCCTCAGAGTGATAAATCATTAATTTTGAAGGGCCATCTTGCTTGTAAAGGAAATTACGCTACTTTGTGGCGTTTTTACTGGAATGGGATCTCATAATTCGGAAAAGAATTAAAAATTTTCGTTGTCGATGGATGATCTTTGATTACTTTAAGTTTGGCACTATATTGAGCTTCGCAGACGTCTAATGGGATAAAATTGGTGGTCACAGAGGACGTTTCTTGCTTTCGTAATGTCATAACTTCGAAGATTTGGGACAGCTTGAGAATAAAAGATGCGAAACATTTTGGTTTGTTTCCTTATTTCACAAGAGATTCTGCTGTTGGACCCATTAATGTTCTGATCATGACCAGGGCGGTTCGAGATAGGATTCTCAAGGATGCAAATGGTGATATCAGCGATCATCTGCGTAACCACATCCATTTGACAAATTGCATTCACTTGAAGAACCACATGCATAAGCAGAGCCCCATATTAGCTGATAGGTCCCTTATGAGAGACCTTATTGTCCTTCAGAGATCACGATCTCTCAGGGACCCTTCTGCAAGCCCTACCTCTTGGAATTCTCCTTCCATTGTTGATCTGCTTCCTAGGAAAGGTGAAAATGATGCTTTGGTTCAGGAGGGAGAAGGTCAATAGGCATTGAGCGTCAAAGGGAAGGTAAGAGATTGTCAGGAAGTTCTCCACCTTTGGCAAGTTATGCTACATCTAAAGTTGCTCCAGGTGAGGTTGGTGGCGGGAATGATGGGATAGCAGCAATGAGTGAACGTAGTAACAAGAGTGGAGTCAGGGATGGTAGAAGAACTAGGAGAGAACAGTCTGGTCGGAAGAGTAATAAAAGTGATTTTTGGGTAGCAATGAGAAGCCTCTACTGGATCAAGATTACAATGAGTCTACCCATGATGCTGTTTCGGGGAATTCTGAATTTAAAAATAGGAAGAGTAAACAAAAGGGCAAGCATATCCAAGCTGTTCAACTGAAGACCCTCTCTGAGCAGTTGAATGATGTTCGGATGGATAGTGATGCGGTAGCATCTTCTAACATCCATCTACGTGGAAGACAAGCTCGACAGGAAAAAAGTGTCGAGGAACCTGAAGCCAGCATTCGGGGATACTGCAGTGGATTAAATAGGGTAAAACGGCGCAAGTTTCGAAGTGCAAGAAGAAGCCGGGCTTCAGTAGCTAGCAGAGATATCAAAGCTCAGCACGATTTGTCTGTTGCTTCTAATACGTTAGCTCAAGGCTCAGCGCGCTCCAAATATCACATGGAAGAGGGAGATGAAGAGTTTGATGAGCAAAATGTCACAAGGGCTCCTAGAAATGGGTGTGGGATTCCATGGAATTGGTCAAGAATTCATCATAGAGGTAAATCATTCCTTGACATTGCAGGAAGGAGTCTATCTTGTGGTCTTTCTGATCCAAGGTTAAAGAAAGGGGCTTCAGGTGTCCATGGGAGAGATATATCAGAAATGCCTGTGGCATCTGAAAATACAAGCTCATCTTCTAAATCTGACACTGAGGCATTGCCTCTTCTAGTCGATGCATCTGGATCGCAGGGAAGTACTGAACATGCTGGTTGGGTGCGTGACTATTCTGGGGAACTTGGTATTTATGCTGATAATTTATTTAAGCATGATATTGATTCTGACCTTGCTTCTGAAGCTAGATCTGGAGATCGACGCAAATTGAGAGGACACTGTCGCAGTAGGCACCAAAACTTGACACAAAAATACATGCCAAGAACCTTCAGAGATCTGGTAGGACAGAATTTGGTAGCTCAAGCTCTTTCAAATGCTGTTATGAAGAAGAAAGTTGGATTGCTCTATGTTTTTTATGGTCCTCATGGAACAGGGAAAACTTCTTGTGCTCGTATATTTGCAAGAGCTTTAAATTGCCAGTCAATGGAACACACTAAACCTTGCGGGTTTTGCAATTCTTGCATTGCACATGACATGGGGAAGAGTAGAAATATAAGGGAAGTTGGCCCTGTAAGTAATTTTGACTTTGAGAGCATTATGGACCTACTTGACAACATGATTATTTCCCAGCTGCCATCACAGTACAGAGTGTTCATATTTGATGACTGTGATACTTTATACCCTGAATGCTGGAGTGCTATATCTAAGGTTATTGATCGTGCCCCAAGACGTGTGGTTTTTGTCCTTGTCTGTTCAAGTCTTGATGTCCTGCCTCACATAATCATATCTAGGTGCCAGAAATTCTTTTTCCCCAAGGTGAAGGATGCAGATATTATCTATACTTTGCAGTGGATTGCAACGAAAGAAGATTTAGAAATTGATAAGGATGCACTAAAACTTATTGCATCAAGATCAGATGGTTCGTTGAGGGATGCTGAGATGACTCTTGAGCAACTGAGCTTGCTTGGCCAGAGAATTTCTGTTCCACTGGTTCAGGAATTGGTATGTTATGTTTTGTTTCCACCCTAATTTAGCATGTTATATTTTTTATTGTTAACTGTATTTTTCTTTTATCAATATTTGGTATCTTTCAAAATGTTGATTGAAAAGATCGAGCAATTCAGTCTCCTAGGCAGGCATCTTCTATCCTCTCCTTCCATTACTGGTTTGTCATGGTTACTTGCTTAATTTGATGTTTTACATTTTCTTCTTATCTTGCAGCAATAAGTTAATTTGATTCTAAGCAATGCTATTACCTATTCACTGTGATATACTTACTTATTCTGTAATCTGCTGCTATTCTTTTATGGGTGTTGCTTATTGCACAGAAACAATGTATTTTAGAGTGTCGTCGTCATAATTATCCTTGTTTTCTACTATGTCTGGGCACTTGTAGGTGTTATCTGTCCTTGCTGTTACTATTGTTATCATCTTTGTGCAAAATAGTCTATTGCTTTGTTAAAATCTGAGAAAAACGACCCATGTTGTTAGGCTGTATCTTGCAAAATAGATTATATAATTAAACAAAAAACTGAATGGTTTAAGGTGAGTATACTTGGATAGACTGAGTCGATCTTTAATTAATTAGTTCTATATGCATACAAACACATTCTATGAATATCTGTTTACGTTTGTAATAGTTAAAGAGATTAACTAGTTACTGTACTTATTAGAGAAGATTGATCAAACTTTGCATTGAACTTTCACAAAAAAAAAAAAAAAAAACTTTGCATGGAACTTTTGATATTTGATTGAAGCCATGATTTTCTGAATGGCTTAAAATGTTGCACGACTCAAAATTTTAAATTTTTTTACTACATTATCATTGTATCTCTGCATTAGTTTTATGATTTTGTTGACAGCATGTAGTAATTATCCATTTTTGTGCTAGTCATCTTAGACTTGCATCTACTGCTGTACTATGTGGACAGGTGGTTTGTTTATACCCTACTATTTATTTGCTTACTTAAAATCTTTCTTCTGATGTTGCTTTATTTGTTTTGTTGCGAGTGATTAGTAGGCAATTGTTATACAAGTAACATAACTTTGTATGCCTAACAACTCTACAGACAACTTGATTTGTTCTTCTTGTTATTCTATGTGAAAATTCCCTGAAAATCTTGATTCTGCTTTTCCAGGTTGGCCTTATCGCAGATGAGAAATTGGTGGACCTTCTTGATTTAGCATTATCTGCAGACACAGTTAACACTGTGAAGAATTTGAGAGTAATAATGGAAACCGGTGTGGAGCCATTAGCCTTGATGTCCCAACTTGCTACAGTAATTACAGATATACTTGCTGGTAGCTATGATTATACAAGAGAAAGGCCTAGAAGAAAATTCTTTCGGCACCAACCATGTGAGTTCAAAAACATTATTATTGACAAAATAATTTATTCATTCAGCCATTTAAGAAAGTTCAGATGACAGTAATGCTCATCTTATATTCCAAGACTTATTTATCTGGATTTCTTTAATGGTGCTGCTCATCTAAAATGTTTTCCTCCTCTTAACCTCATTACTGTAAGAGTATTTGTGTTGGTTATGTGATACTTTCAAAGTTTTCTTTTTAAATTATTAAGTTTATTGATCTCTAAGTTTTGTCTTATGGAATGCTATGCCTTTCTTGTTTCTACCTGAATTCATGTCTTCCTTTATTATGCTTTTTAGACATCTGCTGATACTAATATATCGGTTACAGTGTCCAAAGAAGATATGGAAAAACTGCGTCAAGCTCTGAAAACTTTATCTGAAGCTGAAAAACAGTTGAGAACTTCAAACGACAAACTAACATGGCTAACAGCTGCATTGCTCCAACTTGCTCCTGATCAACAGTATATGTTGCCCAGTTCTTCTGCAGACACTAGTTTTATTCAGAGTCCATTAGCATTAAATAGCATGGGTAGAAGAGATGTTAGGAAAGCTCGTGAGCAAGTTCAGATGCCAAATAATTCAAAAGACTTATCAACAAATGGTAGAAAATCTGGAACTTCTGATGTTTATGGCAATAGTATGTTGAAAGGAACTAATTCAGATAGAAAAAGACATTCTAGTTCTGGTACTGGTATGGTTCCTCAGCAGATATCTACATACTCTGCTGAAATGAATAGGGGAAGTGGGAGGCAGGTTTCTGGGAAAAGTCGTAGAGGCATTCAAGAAATTTGGCTGGAGGTGCTTGAGAAAATTCAATACAATGGTATTAAAGAGTTTTTGTATCAAGAAGGGAAACTGATCTCAGTCAGTTTTGGTGCAGGTATACCAAATGTGCATTACACCCATTTGTGGTTGCCTTCATGCCTAACATCCTATATAAACTCCAATGTGTTTTTGGGCCCAGTTTGATTTTAAATTTCCATGCTATTAGCCAAAAGAAAAGAAGGTTTTCCATCCTTAAAATCGTGTTTTTCAGACAAATATGTTCATATTTGGAATGGTTGAGTCCCATTACTGATTTTGTTAAAATTTTCCATACATTCTCTAAGTCTCTAATGCTGATGTCTAATTGTTCCAATTTCCTTGTTCTTTGTTGCAGCTCCTACTGTGCAGCTGATGTTTACTTCATCTCTAAGCAAATCTACAGCAGAGAAATTTAGAGAGCATATATTACAGGCATTTGAGGAAGTCCTTGGTTCCCCAGTGACTATTGAAATTAGATGTGATACGAGAAAAGATGCAAAAGCAGGTGTGCATGTGCATCTTATGTTACCAACTTCTAAGGATGGTTCATCTCAGATTAGAGATATAAATGGGGTCAGAAGTGAAGCCCAATTGTTGCACTCCAATACCCATGAAATGGGTAAGAGTGAAATTGTTGAAATTGCACCATCTCCAAGGGAAACAAAGGATAAGGACCATGTTAACAAAGAAGAATCTGGTACACAGGGAGAAGCAGCAGCTTCACATAAGAACTCAGCCACAGCTTCGGTTGCAGAAAAGCGGAAAATTGGGGAACAAAGTCAATCTCTGAGCCTTGTCAGGAGTAAAGTGTCTTTGGCACATGTAATTCAACAGGCAGAAGGATGTTCACAACGTGGTGGATGGTCAAAAAACAAAGCAATTTCTATTGCTGAAAAGCTTGAACAAGAGAATTTGTAAGTTTTGCTACCCTGTTATGCTTCTAATTATGTCATTTACAATGTTCATTTTCCCAAGTTTTTATTAAAACGTGATCATTGAAAATATATATATATATATATATATATATATTTGCGAAAAGGCTAAAACTTGTAAAAGTCAGGATTAATTTATATGAATTTCCAGGTCTCAATGGACATCAATTAGGACATGATTTCTTGCTGAGACTTAATCCCTCTGTCTCACATTATCATATGTGCTAGCTCTCATGCTCAATATATGGATATGTGTACTAAATTAAGAAAGGACTTGATAATTTTGTGATGAAGTTAGAAATCAGTTGAATGAGGGAGCAAGGGAACCAAGCAAGACTTCATATTGGAACACAGTTTTAAATGCATATATTAATTGGACAAGGGTGCTAGTTGGCTTCATTTTCTGCGAATAAAGATTAGTTCAGTTAAATTGAATCCTAAAAATTAGTAGATGTGATTCCTGTATGAAGGAGCTAGACCCCGGCATAAAATGATATATAGATGTTTCCTTATTTATGCATAGGTTATTTGTAGGCAGAAGATTGAATTAAAGTTTCTACATCCTAACATAAGCAGTTGGTAAATTTAGCTGCTTGCAGCTCCCCTTGAGCTAGCTAGAGTTTATATAAGCCCCATTTTTCTTATCTGCATGATCAGTTCCCTTCTTAATTTGAAGTTGACTTGATCTTGCCGCAAATGAAATAATACCTGTATCTTGTAGTTCAGTTTTCTCCACTATCATTCAGCCTGCAGTGAATATAATTTGGTAGTGGATCTGTATATATAGCATCATTGTTGAAATTTGATTAATGTCTTTCTATTAAAGGGTTGTACACTACTAAAATTTCTGGTGCTCATTTCTTTTCCATTTAAATTTGATGTGGTTCTAATTTATCTACAGGAGACTGGAACCTCGATCCAGAAACTTACTTTGTTGGAAAGCGTCTAGAGTAACGTGTAGGAAGGTAATTTATCATAGACTTTGCTATGATTACAATTTATCATACCCTTGTCAAGTCATGTATCTAGCAATATCAAAATTGTGGTAGATTTGAGTATGAAGGGCATGGGAGATAGATTAATTAGTGAGATATTGATGCTTCACTTAATTAGTGAGATATTGATGCTTCACTCTATAAGTTAGAGGAGGGGGTCAAATTTCAAAAAGCTTATTCTTGATAAATCTCCACTGCATAATTTTTGTCTCCTTAGCATGTCAGATTCCCAAACAGTAGACAAACTCAAGTTTCACGAACTATTGTTGGATGTGTTTTATTGAAATTAGGAGTAAGAAAATTTCACACATGGAATTATTACACCAAATAAAACTACATTTTTCTTTCTTTGTAATAGTATATTCAAATGATCCACTTATTGTTCTTGTTGTCATTCAGAGTATTTTGTGTAAAAGCTTTCAATAACTATATTCCTATTGTTCTGTTATGATCCATTTGAAGAACTTACAATATGAATGAATGTGTTCATCTACAGCTTTCACGTTTGAAGATTAGGACAAGGAAACCTCATTCTCTGCTGAAGCTTGTGTCTTGTGGAAAGTGTCTCTCTAAATCTCCAAGGTAATATATTGATAGAAAAATTTTGGTTAGCAGTGAAGGGGGTTTGTACAACCTCATTTGTACTAGTGTATCTTACCTGTATTTAGCCATTTTCCTGCAGCTAGCTTATTAGGTCAAATTTATCTGTCAAAATTCAATTTATTGAATAAAAGTATCAGTTATATTTGAAGAGAAAAATGTAGCAGAAAACTTCACCAGCGTTTTCAATTTTATTTTATTTTTTTATTTAAAAGAAAAAGAATACGCAATATTATTATAAAACTCAGCTTTGATATTACACCTTTAATGGTTTCATTCGAATTCAATTTTTAGCCACCATTTCCATAGCAATTTTCATCATTCTAAGAGAACTAGGACCACACCGTTATGCTTATGAATGTCGGGTTTTATGACCATATAGCCAATTGGACAGTCAAAATTAGCAAAATAACCATTCACTTTTTAATTTCTCTGACATAGTCAAAGTGTACTTTTATAATCTGTATATATTTATTTTCTTACCCTTATTTAATTAGAAAAATTATTCATTACCAAACCATCTCCTGTAATTTATTATAATAATTAATTTTTATTTCAACCATTTGTATAACTTGATGCAATCTTAAACTCTGTAAAATTTTAAACTGTAAAACTCTCTTCTGGCAATTTCCTATTTGAAATTCTTATATAAAAATATTCGATCAAATTATTTTTTTAAATTCATCTCCCAAACTGCACCCATAGAAAAAGATATGGACATTCAAAATTTCAATATTTATATAGTTATTTTATTAATTTTTTATTGTTAGATCAATTGGGAGGTAGGATCCATCCTTTTAATGATCGGATAATGGTGATCAGATTAGATCCGATCGTCCGATAGTCAAATATGATGGATCCAACCAGATTCGACTGTTGAATCTCCCGATCGAATCGTTTGATGGAAAGATTTGGCAAATTCGACCAGATTCGATCGTCCGATGGTTGGATCCCATGGCGATTGCGGATCTTTCGATCGGCCGGGAGATCCGATGATGGGATCGGTATCCATCATCCGACCTGGGATGGTCGGATCCGGACCATATTCGATGGGATGGTGGATCGCCATATCGACCATTGGATGGTGGTGGTCGAATATGGTGGATCCGGCCGTTGGATCTCTCGATCGGATCATTCGATGGAAAGATCCGCGGGCGGCGGTTGGATATGGTTCATCAATCATATCCACCCAAAGGATATCCGCGGATCTTTCCATCGGACGATCCGTCGAGAGATCCAGGATGATCCGGATCGGGACGGTCGGATCCGACCATCGATGGTGGATCCAACCATCCAATGGTCGGATTTGGTCCATCCGCATCATCCCATGATGGTCGGATACTACGCCTCGATCCCATGTTAATTGGTGATCCAACTTACAACTTTCCATATTATCATTGATTTTTTATGTTGGTGTAGTTAAAACTATTGATTATATTTTCCAATTGTTCACGATGGATCATTGGTGATGGAAATGGGAGATTATATTGCAATACATTCTAAAATGGTGAAATGAAGGCGAATCAAAAAGATGAGGTTTACAGTGTCTTGATGTAGATCGAAATGCTTATAATATGAAAATGAAATTTTATGGTTGAGCTTCAGTAGTGGAACTTGTAGAAATAAGGCATGAAAAAGATGTAAGAGCATTTATCTTAGAAGTTAGGCATTCAGGTCCAACCTCTACTATATGTTGAAATGATTCCAACGTCATTTATCAAAGGGTGAACATGAGAATATAGCATGTACTAGTACATGGATTTAGTAAAGGTGATCACTGCCTTATGCTTTTCCTTTCAGCAATGGTTTTATAATATTGAAGTTCCAAAAGTCGGGCGCAATTTAATGAAAGCGGCTTGATATTGGAGGTAACCAATCTGTAGGGTTTAGATTGTCGGGATGAGCAAGGACAATTGCATAATATGGATAATTATGCAAATGACAATATTACATATTACAATTTTGCAAATGACAATGATGTTTTTGGTGATGCTGGTTGTGATGATATTGCTGATGATGATGGTGTCATCTTTGGCAATACTGCACAGGATGATATGCCTACTGAAGTTTTTCACAATCTTCCAACAACTGTCCAAGTATCTTCAGCTATCCATCCACCAAGTAATATTAATATTGATGATTTATCTTCTATTGTCATCAATACTGGAGAAATATTCAACAGTAAGGAAGAGTTGAAAACAAAAGTCAGGTTGCTGTGTATTGGCCAAAATAAAGAGTTTAAAACTAAAAGGTCAACGACAGATCGATATGAAGTTGTGTTTCGATGATAATTGTCCATGGTATCTTCGTGCAACCAAGCCAAAAGGTGGAGACATATTTATCATAAAAGCTTTTTTTCATGAGCATAAATGCACCTCAGAGATTGCACATCGGCAGCATAATCAAGCTACAAGTCGGATTATTGGTAAATTAATAAAATCTAAATTTGATGGAATTGCACGTGTGTACACGCCAGCAGAAATCAAGGCTGATTTGCATGCAAAATATGGAGTAAAGCTTAGCTACTTTAAAGCGTGGAAGGGTAGACTTAATAGTGTCAGAGGTACTTATGAAGAGTCATTTAATTTATTACCTATGTAATGTTACCAATTACAATCATGAATCTGGTATATGCCGAAAATGAATAATTACTTGAATACTTATTTGTGGCTTGGACCAAGTATTAGAGGATTTGTATCGATATTGCATTTGATGGCTTGTATTGAAAGGGAAGTAAAGATGTACATTGTGTCGACCATGGATGACAATATATAAATATTTGGCATAAGAGATGGGGAGAACGAACTAGCATATACATGGTTCTTTCAAAATTTGAAAGATGCCATTAGATGCCATTTGGTATTTGTGATAAACACTAAAGCTATCGTCATAATACGCATGTTCCCTAACGCACCATGTTCTTTGCATGTACCGAAAGCGTTAAGGCTAATGGTTATGCAAAAGCGAAGGTGTTCTGATGCAATTCTATATGGCAGCTAAGACATATTTGATTGAAGAATTTGATGACCATATACTTCAGCTTGAGAAGCTTGATATGAATGCTGCACAGTATGTCTGAGATTGTGATCCTGTAAGATGGGCTCGTTCTCACTTTTAAGGTAGACGGTATAGTATCATGACAACTAATATTGAAGAATATATGAATGCAATATTACGGGATGGTAGAGAGATGCCACTAATACCGTTACTTGACTACATTTTAAATAAGATGCAAAAATGGTTTTTTGAAAAAAGAACAGTAGGGGACAAGCCTGTCACTAAGTGAATGGAAGACCAACTTAAACTTCCTGACTTGGAGTCTTCGCGGTTGCGTGTAAGGCCCATCAATACAAGAGAATATGTTGTGGATGGTGGAATTTTGAGAGGCATTGTGAATCTTGATGCAAAAAGTGTTAGTAATCGCGTGTTGAAATGGATCAGTATCCTTGTGACCATGCTATGGCTGCTTGTAGAGAACGTAATATTACACCTTACAGTATGTGTTCGCATTATTATACTGCAGACAGTTACCGTGCAACTTACATGGATTGGATTTACCCTGTTTGTGATCGAAAACAATGGCATGCTCCATAAAAGGTATCTTCCCGTATTGTTCTTCCATCGACAAATGCTCGTAGATCTGCTGGTAGACCGAGAAAGGTACGGATACCGTTACAGGAGGAGGATATTTTTGCACGTAGATGTAGCAAGTGTCATGGTATTGGACATAATAGGGCAAAATGTAAGTATCAATATGTATATGATCCATGTGAGAGTAGTAAGTAGCATATACATATTACCTGTTTGTGGTTTTAACTTTTTAAAGTAATATTTATGTATTGTATTATTTAAAGGTTTGTGTAGCCCAAGTCATTATGTTGAACAAGGGTTGTTTTGTTATTTTGATTTTTTGTATACTCTGGGAGTTGATAATATGCTTGTTAAATGGATATGTAGTTTTCAATTTTATTATATGTATTACTGACTATTTGAGACATCTTCATGCATATAAGAGAAAATATATTAATAACGATATATAATTAGGCACATTATATATATTAAAAGTATGCATATTAATTCGTAATGAAAACATATATTTCCATTTTATTTTCTATTTTGTTTACATTTCAACTTGAGATTTTTGTTGGTTAAGACATAATTAGGAAATTTTATTTCTATTTCGACTTTTCTGCGATATATGATAACACCTTGAGATTTTTTTCATTATGGAAAATATTAAAAAAAATTGAGTGACGACATTGTTGAGTTGTTATGATGGCATAGTTCTATTATGCAAAATATGTTGATTTTAGTAGTCAGATTTGTCCACATGCAAGTGCATGTCCACTTTACGATTGAATATGATTAAGTTATTTATTTTTCTGAGGTGGATCCGACTAGATCCGATCGTTGGATCGTCAAAACAGACCGTTCGATGGACAAATTAGCCAAATTCGACCATCGGATGGTTAGATTGGACCATATCCGACCGTTGGATCTTCAAATCGGACTATCCGATTGATAGATCAGGTAAGTCGGTCAGATTTTCCTGCTCTGTCGATCGGACAATCTGATTCGATGATCCAACGGTCCAATCCTATGGATCTGACCGAATCTGACCGTTGAATCGTCGAATCGGACCGTCCGATGGACGGATCCGACCATCCGACAATTGGACATCGTCAGATCCACCAAATCTGACCGTTAGATCATGGAATCGAATTGTCCAATGTTAGATAAGGCAAATTCGATCAGATTCGACCGTCGGATTCTTGACTTCGACCATCCGATGGTCGGATATGGTCGGATCTGCCTGGTATGTCCATTTGACGGTCCGATTTGATGATCCAATGGTCGGATCTGGTCAGATTTACCTGATCCAACCGTTGGATCATCGAATCGACGATCCGATGGGCGGGCGAGTAAATCCAACCATATCCGACCATTGGATGGTCGGATATGGTTGGATCAATCAAATTCGACCTTAAGATGGTCGAATCTGACCATCTGATGGTCGGATCTAGTCGGATTTTCCTGCTTCGTCCATCGGGCGGTCTGATTTAACTATCCAACTGTCAGATGTAGTCAGATTCGATCATCTGAGTGTCAGATCGGGTCGAATTTGCCTGGTATGTCCATCGGACGGTCGGATATGGTCGGATCTACCTGATCCGACTGTTGGATCATCGAATCGGACGGTCGATGGGCCGGGCGAGGCAAATTCGACCGATCCATTGATGATCGATATGATCGCATCCTTTAAATTCGACCTTCAGATGCTCGGATCGGACCATCCGATGGTCAGATCTGGTCGGATTTGCATGCTCCGTCCATCGGACGGTTCGATTTGACTATCCAATGGTCAGATGTAATCAGATATGATCATCTAAATGTCGGATCGGGTTGGATTTGCCTGGTATATCCATCGAACGGTCCGATTTGACGATCCAACGGTCGGATCTACCTTATCCGACCGTTGGATCATCGAATCAGACAGTCCAATGGACGGAGTAGGCAAATCCGACCAGATCCGACCATCGGATGGTTGGATATGGTCGAATCCATCAAATCCGACCTTCATATGGTCGGATTTGGTGGTATTTGCCTGCTTCGTCCATCGGATGGTCTGATTTGACGATCCAACGGTCGAATGTAGTCGGATCCGATCATCTGAGTGTCGGATCGGGTCGGATTTGCCTCATGTGTTCATCGAACAGTCCGATTTTCCAATCCAACGGTTAGATCTAATCTAATCAAAGTGATCCGACCATCCAACAGTCGGATATGATTTAAACGCCTCTATCCATTTTTTTAAGTGTTGAATTAATATGCCTACTTTTAATTTGTAAGTTGTTTTTTTTTTGTTTACTATTCAATTTATAAATATATAGATTAAAGTTAAAATAAGTACAAAATGTGAATAAATTGATACTGTTGTAATAGTTGAAACCGTGGGCATCCAAAATTAGTAAAGTAATTTGAAATAATTCTAATAAAAGTAAAATATAAATATTAACACTGATTACAATAGTTCTTAAATTAAATACAACACAATAATATTCATACACTCAATTCTTTTACATATATCTCCTGCGCATATTTTTTTTTAAACTGTACAATGTGATCCGCAGTAAAGTTGAGTTCTCTTCTAACCATTAAAAACTCAATATATTTAAGGACAAATATGCCACAATCACTACTGTATTACAAAAAAAATTTTAAAAAATAATTATAATTATAATAATAATGGAAATCAAATATTAATAATAAACATTAATTTATTTTGTTTGTACTTACTCTTTTTTCTGTTGTGGACAGTTAGGAGCTAAAGAAATGTTGAACTCGTCCATCGAATCTGGAATCTCATGACGAGATGAAAAGAATTTTACGGCACTTAAAATATATGGAAGCATGGGCATTAGACACTGGTAATGCTTGAGTTGATACGATTGATCCGTTTGTCCATGCTTTCTACAATCGTAGAGCGTCATATGTCGATGGCATAAATCAATATCTCTCAACAACCAATGGTTGTTATTCCTATTCAATGGTAATAGTATCTCCAACATGAAATAAAAACATAAATAATATTATAATACAATAAACAGGTGTACATGCCTATCAAAATTGTAAATTTCTATAGAAATTTTGATAGAACTTCCCCTATAAATTGAACTATCCCAAAATTTATATGCACATTCAATTGGTACAATAATATGTCCAATAGCCACATCAAATGCTATTGAAGATCCCACAACCAAAATTATACCACAACAGTATAACTTAATGTAAAATCATATTCCAAATTGCATAATGTAAAATCAATTGACTAAACATGTTACTTACTCGATCATACTCTCAACATGACTTAATCTTCATCATAGGCTCTTTACCATTTAGGAACTCAAGTATCTCTTCACCGAAATCATAGGTTTCCTTATTTTCATTGAAGAAATCCAATCTTGCTTCCATATATTGCTGTAAAAAAAAAAAGAAAAGAAAATTATTTAGCATTAAGATTAAATAAAGAATCATCCCAAAATCATGATTGTGTAAGAAAAAAATATAAACACTTACTGATAATCGATTATCTAACAAAAGTATGCGAGAATCAAGCACTTCAGGATACTTATCTACTCGCTATCGGATTAAATGAGTCACAGTCTCCATATCTTAAAAATAATAAAAAAATAGGTTACCCACTAATGGGGTAGATACAAAGGAAATACAAAGCTTACAACTGCCCGAAGGCTGATTATTGCCCCTTTCGGGGTCTACAAGTCTACAAGCGAAAGTGACTCACTCTTTAGGTTCTTTGCTCCATACTAGGTCCATTACTGTGTATGCAGGGTACCAATAACAATAAGAATAGTAATAATAATACCAATAATAATAATAATAATAATAATTGTAATAATGATAAAGAAAATATAACTTACATCACTTGTTAGCCAATTTAGACTGCACTCCATATCCTTAAAGTACTTTTTCCCCACAGTGATCCAAAATAACTCGACAGTCTGGTCGTCGGCACTCATGTTAATGAAATGTGCATATTGTCGAGCGATCTCATCGGGTACTGAACGATATGGATCAAATGTAACACTACCGGACACAGGTAAAGTGCGTATTATCTTCCGGCGCAGTGACTGACAATTATATGGACTTTCTATAGTCTGTGCCGGTCTCCTTTTCCTTCGACCGACTAATTTTCGTCGGACATCCGGTGAATACCTTCACGTGCTTTCGGACTCATGATGAGAGGGCGATATGGACCGCGGAGGTACTAGATGGTTAGCTGCATGGTTAATCCTCTTATCACACATCCTATGCGCATCACCAACACCAACATCCTCACCTCGGACTTCATCGAAACACTGGTCATCGTCCTCGTCCAACTATCATAAAAAACTATAATAATACGTAAATATTATTATAAAAACTAAACCCAAAAACATAATAAAACACTTAAGTTAATAATAATACCTGCACCCTGGTAGTGTTGTATGTTGAGGAGAGTAACTTCATCAGGCTATCAAGTCTACTTTCCATAGAAGATAGTCTACTTTCCATAGAAGATAATCTATTGTCCATGGAAGATTGTTTATTGTCCATGGAAGATTGTTTATTGTCCATGATGGATAATCTCTCCTCAATTGCACACAATCTAATATCCACCGTCGTGCCCTACAATAAAATTTAACATGTAAAGAAAATTTAACACAAATATTATATATAATATAATATAATTTTTTCTTTAAAAAATATAGAGAGAGTAAACTTAAATAATACCTCGGTAGCAGTTCATGGAGATGGTGCAGAATGTTGACGGTATGCATCAGGCGCAGCCGCATCGATCAGAGATGCAACAGGGGATGACTGACTCTCTGGAGCAGCGGAGTATATGCAGAAGGAGATGAATGTCGTCTCCCTCACTTCACTGCATCCTTCCTTTTTGCACGTGTCCTATCTGACACCGAGTGTACCCTATCAATATCAATATCGACATCTAGCTTATTTTGAACAACGGGAGCTATATCACTTGGCTATCTGACTCCATCATGATGAATAGTGGCAACCAAAGGCATCTCATGTGTACAAATCAAAGTACCACTATTTAACACAATTTATATCTCAACACAAATAATATGATATACATTCATTGGTTATTTATAATGGATTAGTCAACTTTATTAATTATGTAATCTACTAATCAATTAAAACATGCTATATCATTTGTATTGAAATACTAATTGTGTTGGAAAATTTTATTTTATAAATTCTGATTTACTTTTTCTTGTAATATCTTTTTTTTTCAATATTTTATGTTATTCGCATTTAATGCCAAGTCAATTTATATTGGTTAGTAATTAATTAATGCTTAATTTTTGTTCGTAAACCTGAGGATGGCTTTTACTTTCAAAGTGGTTAGCAGGAATTTGTGAAATATCACTGCTTTGAGGTTGAAGACTTTATAATATTTTATTATATTACATGTTATTGCTAAATTTTATGGCAACAGTGACTGTGATAAATAATTTTTAATTTATTAAACTTAGGATTAGTGAATTTGTTTAATTGAATTTGAGAACTTATATATATATATAGGAATGCTAGAGAACGCGACGTCACTTATGCTATAGAACTCGTTAAATCCCGCTAGTTAAAAATTTCAATCTCTCTCTACCAACCACTCCTCTACCCACCCACTCACCATCACTTGCATCCTCCAGCCATCGCTCACACCCAAATATGAAATAAGCCAAAGCTCGCTCACCCCAAGTCCGAGTTCCACCGACTCAGCTTTCTTCGACCATGAAGAAGAAGATCAACACCACCGTCTCTTCCAGTTGCTACCCATTTACCTAAATTTTAAACCTTACAAAACCCATTTCCCAATTCATCATTTATTTTATCAAAATATTTTCCTCCGCTCAATTTTTTTTTCTCTAAATCACCTTCTCCTTACGACGAAGAGGAGGCGACAACGGGGGTGGTCTAGTTTATCTGGTTCAAAAGGCATTTTGGGATCTCTCTACTACTAGTGAGAAGACATAAAATGGAACATTATGCTTTCTCGCTAGTAGTAGAAAGCATAAAATGGAACGCAAACACAGACGGAGAGCCTTCTCGCTAGTAGTAGAGAGATCTCTTTATTACTAGCGAGAAGGCTTTTCGTCTGTGTCTGCATTATTTTGTTTTCAGCTATAGCTTCAACGACCGTAAAAAACTAACGGTATCGCGTTCTATAGCGTAAGCGACGTCGGGTTCTCTGGCATTCCTATATATATATATATATATATATATATATTTATATGTGTTGTATTTTCATATTTATTTATGTCATGTGATGTATTTTATTTTATCATTTAGAATTTATTTGACTATTTTTAGTTTTTTTTTTAGTTATACTTGGATAGTTAGATGGTTTGTTTACTTTGAATTTAGTTAGTTTACGAAACATATATATATATAAGAAAAAAAGCTCAAAATAAGACCCAAAATAAAAATTAGACCAAAAATTTAAAAACCAACCAAAATTGAACGTCGGCTGATTATGTTCAGTTTTCATAGCAAAAACTAAATTTCGGTTAAAATACCTACCGATCGAAATAACAATTAAAAAATCGACACTAACAATAAGAACCTGAAACCAATTGATGTACACCCCTAGAATATGTAACCAAAAATTTGGGATCTATCTTGTCTAGATTAGTATTTTAATTACCTTTTGTCTTTGGAAAGAGAGAAATAAGTGTCACTCTAAATAAATGTAATGAACGAGATGAATAAAAATAAGAAACATTTTATAAAATAAAAGGCACACAATCTGAATCTAACCAAACTGATTATAGTAATCATAGAACCGAACAATTTAAGAGTTTCTAAAATGCCTCGAAGCAGGTCCTTGACAAGTACTGAATAGAAAATAGCGAAAAATAAAAAGAACAATAATTGAAATCTAAAAAGATTGTAGGAAACTAGGGAGCTTTCTAAAACTAATTTAGCAAGGTGATGATAGACTAAAATTGATTAATTGGTTGAGGACCCTCTTTAATATTGGAAAGAGGCCTCTAATTATAGACTTTAGAAGTTGGAGATATGTGGTTGGTAAGATTTGTTTGTGTCTCGCAATCAATGCTGAGGATTTGGTCAGGTTTGATTGTATCCCACAATCAGTGCTGAGGATGAATTCAAATCTTTTCCAATTTTGAGAACATATCATGTATATAAGTTGAACTTAGTCTTGATTCGTAACATATCTCATATCAAAATCTAGCTATTACTAATTGTGTTAGATCTTTTGTATGTGAATATGCGATAGATTTTCTTGTTTGATAGTTTTCAATATTTGAGTATCCAACTTATTTTTCAATATGGTCAGCCTCAATAACACTCAATAGGTCGATCTTGCGAAGATTTGATACTTCCTATGGTTTGAGGCTTCCAAAGGCCAACATTGGCCACAAATCTAATTAACATGTATGCGCTAGCATTCAGACCCTAGTCATTCACGTAGGCCCTAACCATTGATTTAGGAGCTTAGTATTCTGATCATTGAATTAGAAGCTTAGAATCCAAAAGCTAGAAATTGCCACTTGTCTAACCTAACTCTAACATTGATCATAGCATGCTCCTAACATGCAGAGCAGCTGGTGTAGACAACTTGGACATTGAAAAAATCTAACCTTTAACTATCAAATTCTATTAATATTGTAAAGTGAAATTACAAAAGATTCCATAAAAAGTTCATATCAATTCCAATTTGCCTTCACCACATAGCAAATCTGAGTTTATCCTTCTTTTCATTTGACTATTGCAATGCTGACATCAACAATATGACTAGGCACTGAGACAACAACATTTAGTGTAACCAACTAAACAATTCAATAATAAACTAAATGAACAACATAAACTATTAACTAAAGGACTCAATTGGATTCTGGACTCGTGAGAATGGACTAGTCTTATTTGTTGGGCAGTTTGGAACTTATTATATCATATCTTTCCAAATTAAAGAACTTGCCCTCAAGTTCAAGCAGTTTCTGATATGTCAACTACATCAAGAGGGTAGTATTCCGAGATGTCTACCACATTGCAAATAACATAAAAGTTTCAATCTAAAAGAATGTTAATGACATATGAGTTGTCATTGGTTTCAGTACAAACTCTGAAACGACCCTTTTTGAGTTTGAGCTTCAAGTATTCCCTCATTAGAATCCTTTTTTTTCTTTAAATGCACCATAACTAAATCTCTTTCATTGAAAAACTTTAACTCTCATGTGAATATCTACAAGTGTTTTGTACTTGGCATTAGAATATAGCAGCTTCTCTTGAACTTATTCTATAGTCTTGGTGATTCTATCAGTAAGGTTTTCGGCAGATGTGCTATTGGAAACTGGTAATTATTTTGATTCAGTGGTGTAGCTAGGCATTTTGATATAAACAATAACAAATAGGACTATACGAGTGGACCTATTCACCATTGAATTGAATACAAATTCTGCTTGAGGAAGCATGAGATCCCATTGTTTTGGAGAGTCATTGGTAAATTTTTGCAACATAGTGCCTAAGGTCCTGTTAACCACCTTTATATATCCATATGTTTGCAGATGATAGGTGCTGCTATAGTTGAGGACAGTGTCAAAACATTTTCATGGTATCTTCCAAATTTAACTAATGAATTTCGCATCTCTGTTAAAGGTTATAGATTTTAGAATGCCATGTAGTCATTCAATTTCTTGGAAGAAGAGGTTGGCTATATAATTACATCAGTACTCTTTTTAGAAGGTAGGAAATGAGCCATTTTGCTAAACATAACTATAACTATAAAGATAAAGTCAAAATGTATAAGAGTTTTAAGTAGTACTAGGACAAAACTCATACTTAGTTCCTTTTAAATTTGTTCTTGAGCTAGCAAAGGAGTATACATTCCAGTATTTTGTGATTTTCCATTGGCATTTTGACACATAAAACACATTTGCACAAAACGAGTGACCTCCCTCTACAAGTGTGGCTAATAAAATCTATCTTCCAACAAGGTTATTGTCTTATCTCGTCTAGTATAAGCTGCTAATCCATCAGAATGAAAGTTTTTTATTAAGAGTTCTCTAAACGATCCTCTAGGTATATATAATCGATTTTCATGGAATAAAAAGCCTTATATGATATGGAAACTTCCAACATGGTTCTTTGTTTATACATGTGCTCCATATATTAGCAAAGTCTTCATCATTCATAAATTGGTCTTTAAAATGATCAAATTCCTAAACTACTATCTGCATAATAGTGAGTAAAATGGTATGCTTAAGTCATCACTACTTGATTCTTAATTCCGGATTTGTGAAAGAAAATATAATAAAATGTTTCTATGAATATCCATGGTGCATGCATTCTTTGTAAGGTTTTCTATAATTTGATATACTGAAGACCATGATGATCAATCCTTAGAACAAAAGAGTTGTTCCAAGTAATGTTTCCACTGATTTAAAAACTTCATACAATACTTGTTCCTATATAGTCCACTTATGTTTATGTTCAGTGAGCTTTTCACTGAAGTATTCAATTAGTTTATTCTCCTACACAAGTGTTGCTCATATTCCAAGCATTAAGACATTGGTTTCAACTTCAAAAAGTTTCTCAAAATTAAGAAGGGCTAAAACTGGGGTTGTAGTCAATTTGATTTTTAGAATTTCAAAGGCTTGATGTTATGTTCTCCAGTGAAATGATCCTTTCTTTAAATAGTTTGTAATACACGCAGCAATTCTACTAAATCTCTTATAAATCTTCTATAAAAAGTTGCTATGGAAGCTTAAAACTTCTGTGACAAACTTTATTGGAGACCAATCTCTAATGGCTTTTATCTTCCTCTCACCAACTGCAATGCCTTCTTTACTACTGAAAAAACCTAAAAAAAAATGAGTTGAGAAGTCAAGAACTTGTTCAACTAAAGCTGATTTTCCTTTAGGATTTAAAACACTTCTTGAATATGTTGTAGGTGCTCCTCAGACTATTTACTAAATTGAGGGTGTCATCAAAATACATAGCCAGAGTCTTTCCAATAAGTAGTTTCAGAACTTGATTCATTAATATCACGAAAATGCTTAGTGCATTAGATAGACCAAATGAAATGACTAGCTATTCATATAATCCTTCTCTAGTTTTGAAGGCTATCATCCATTCATCCCCTGATAGTATTCATATCTGATCGTAGCTGCTTCTCAAGTCTAACCTATTGAATAATTTTGCACGTTATAACTTGTCAAACATATCCTCCATTCATGGGATAGGAAATTATGCTTCACTGTAATCCTGTTTATTGCCATATTGTCCACACATATCCTTCAGCTTTCATCTTTATTTAGAACCAATAAAGCTAATGCAACACGGGGACTTAGGCTAGGTTGAACCAAATTCTTCGAAGGTAACTCATCTACCATTTATTGTAAGATATCATGCTCTTTCAATTTGAATTTTATTTTGTCAGTTAATTTAGTTAACTTCAATCCTAAGACAATAGTTTGTGTTACTTTTTGGATAATATGTATTAATATAATTTTCTTTCCCTTTTAATAAAACATGTAGGTATTATCTTGATCTTGGTGCATAGCATGTCTGTTAAATTGTCAAGGCCCAACCGACAGTAGATGGCATGCTAACATGTCTACCATATCATACTCAACCTCATCTTAGTAGAATTTTTCAATTGAAAACTAAACTTTACAAGTTTTAGTTATCGCTAGCTCAGCTCTCTTCTTAGTCCAACATATTTTATAAGGGTTTGGATATTTTATGTTGGTAATTTGAGGGTTTTGATTAGAGCTTTAAAAAAGACATTCTCACAGCGAGCTTCCATTGTTCAATATCACTTCACAAATCCTTTCTTAATAGTATGCTTAGTCATGAAAATGTTGTCTTTGATAATGAGTTGGTTGTCTAGGTGATAGTAACACTCTTTGCACAACATAGTTAACTTTCTCCCCTTCATCGTCCATAACTATCAATTTCTTCTCTTAAACTCTTCAACATTCAAAAATTCTCCATCCTCTTCCCCATAGAATTTTTCTTTGTGGACAATCACTAGACCTGTGATCAGGTTGGTTACACTTGCAACACATGCCTAGTATTTGCCTAGCATAGTGATTTTGGTTTTGTTGATGTTGACTATTTGTTGATTTTGAGCATTTGTTCGATTAAGGACCCTTAGTTGATTTCTATTTTGGTTTGAAATTATGTATTGTTTAAAACTAAGGTAGGATTTTGATTATAAGATTCTAATGATTTTCTCACTCGATTTTGGTCGTTGCTTTAGGTAGGAGAGTACTGATTTTTTTTCATTTAGTCGCTCAAACTAAGCTTTTCTTTCGTAATTGGGCTTGGAATACTATCTACCAATTTTCCTTTAGCTTTCTTTGCATAGTTAATGGCCTTACTCATTTTCCAAATTATATTCATGGAAAACTCATTTCTAATTGAATCTTTGAAGCCACTCATAAACCTGGACATTTTTTGAATCTCATTTTCTGTCAAGTTCAATCTAGCTTCTAATTTGTAAAATTGTTCTACATAGTCTGATACATATTTATGTCTTTGATTACAGTCCTATATTGCTGGTATAAGATTTGTTCATAGTCTGGAGGCAAGTACATGCTTCGCTGGAACTACTTCATTTTGTGCCAAGTATGAACAACTTGTTTTCCCTATCTTTCTCTCTCGAATTAGACTTGATCCCACCAAACTGATGCTCCTCCCAGTAGTTTATAAAGCTTCACCTATTGTTCTTCTTTAATTTTCATATAATCAAAGAACTGCTTTATAATTCTAAGTCAGTCAAGAAAATCTTCAATTAGCGATTGACCATCAAATGTTGGAAAACCCTTTGTAACCTTATTGTACCATAGGATTGTTTTGCTGGTGATTTCGTTCCACACCAAACAGTCCAACTATGTCTTCATCGGAGTTATTTCCAACATGGTTTGGTAACCAAGCTGAAGCCCTGTATGTCTAAAATTGTTGTTGGTGAGGTTTGTTGTCATAAATAGGGCACTTGAAGTTTGATTTTGAAATCGTTGTCGGTATGGTTGTGGAATTGGTTATGGGTTATGTGGAGGTTGTAGATTTGGTTGTGAAATTGGCTAAAATTATGGTTAGGGTGGATGCTCTACTGGATGCGATGGAGAAATATCACCCTCGTAATCTCATTGGCTTGTCGTAGTAGTGGTTGATTCAATTTAGCTTGAATAGATTTAAGAGTATCTCTCATCTCTTAAGAAAGGATTATAACCTTACACTCAAATATGTCTTCAAGGTAAGTGCATCGTGAATCAACATGGGTCATTACATGATCATCATTGCATACTGATTGGGAAGTTTCACAGTTTGTCGTCTAAGATACAAGAACTTGTAAGTTATGATATCAAATTACCATAGACACCTTAGACATTAAAGAATATGACATTCACTGTCAAATTCCACTGATATTGTTAAAAGATACAAATGATTATAAAAAAAAGTTCATATCAATTCCAATATGCCTTAACCATTGAGCAAATCTGAATTTATTTTGCTTCTCACTCCACTCTTACAAGATTGACATCAACAATGGTAACTAGACATTGAGACAACAGCATTTAGTGTAACAAATTAAACAGAGTTCAACAATAAACAAAATAAATAATACAAATATTAACTAAATGACTCAATTAGACCCCAGACTTGTGAGAATAGGCTAGACTTAGTTGTTAGGCTGTAAAGCTTGGGCCTCACTACATCAGCAGTCTTCCCATAAATTAAAACTCCCTAAGCCCTTTTCAAGAACAAAATACCCATGTCGGCTCCTAGAACAAAAATCACTCTTTAATAAAAAAAAATGATCTAGGGCCTCTCTCCAATAAAGAAAAATAATTAGGACTCTCTTAATTTCAAAAAGGCCATATCCAAAAATAACATTTCAATATGCCCAATTATTATTTTGATATGCATTTCTTTAGGCCTAGATCTATCCAACCTCCAACACCCAAGAACTATTAATTTGATGTTGAAATCCCGTATTGACCTCCGCCTTGGCCACTTACAACATCTTATCTAGCTTTAATATGCTTTTACCATATTATCCCCGGACCATATATATTTTAATTTTAAAAAAAATCAGGTGCAAACAAACCCAAATCAAAACAATCAACATTGGACGTCTCATTTAATATATAAAAGTTCACATTCTTTAAGAAGTTGATGCGTGTCATAATATATCAAAATTAAATAATAGGAATTAACAAATACATAGTAGTAGCAAGTCTAAGTCGAACTCACGGAGTCTAATCATCTAATTTCTATTCTAATTAGTCAACAAAGTAAAATAAATAAAATTTGGTATTTTTAAGATGCGAGTATTTTAAATTAACAGTTAAGTGAATTAAAGCAAAGTAAACAAGGTGAATAATCAAGAAGATACAATCTCGGTTAAGAATAATTTAATATTATTGATTGCATGCGATCATCGACAAAAAAGAATCAAATTAATTACCAATCAATCCTTAAGCTTTGACGTTAACATATAGTACGACTAATCTATTGCAATCTTTTCTTATGTTGAACAAATCAGAAACGTTCATGATCAATTTCCCTAATCCTAAATTATTCAGAATCAACATGAACCGAATTAATCTAAGATTACATTAAAATTTAGAAAGATAGCCAAAATTAGACTAACTCTACAAATGTTGCAAGATTATAATCTAAACTATATTCCCCAAATCGCTACAGATAATCAAACTAAAGTACGACTCATATTCAATTTAGTATGCATTCAATCTCAAGCAATAATATTGAATCCAGAATACCATCACAGTAAATTAAAATTAATCAAGTAGAAGAATATAAACGAAAGAATCAATTGAATTAATTAGATGATTTTTAATTCAGGTCTCGCACATGAACAATTAATAACACAAATTAACTCTTACCCGAGAAGAGAGATTTAGCAACACATAACCTTCAAAGCCGCAATCAACAATCCAAGAATAAAATTATGTTTGCTGACGTCCTCCTAAACCTAAAGAAGACGTCTATTTATAATAAAAGCCTGATCCTAACTATTTAAACTTAAAATTTTTGAATTGACAAAATTGCCCCTACTGCTCGCCGCACCAAGTCAAGCACCTGAGACATGACCTAACTTGGCCCCTGACACAATCAGGTTAGCTCACATCCAAATCTCATGTGTACGTACAAATCTTAAATACATGTCGGCCGACACAGAACTTGTTTATGCACCTGACATATCTTGGGCTTGTGGATCCCGGACCTTCTAGTAACATCATGAACCAATGTCGCCTAACATTGCACCGACTCACTTTTCTTGAATGTTTCTTCATAATTCCAGTAGTCTTCACATTATTTTCTCCAATATAACCTTGCATGCAAAATACATTAACATTAGCTCAATTTTAGAAATTAAGACACACAAGAATTACAAATTAAATTAAGTAAAAAAAAATAAAATATAAACCCATCAAATACACCCACACTTAAACTTTGTACGTCCCGAGCAAACATAATCTTTGTCTTCTCTCTCAAATACCAAAACCATTCAAGTACCTAGATTATAACCGGAGATACAATTACTCAATCTAATGAAACAATACAACAAAATCAAACTCATTCAACACCCCTCTAATAGAATAGCAATCAACTTTGTTCAAATAGAAATCACTAGTTCAATAAAACCTCATTGAAAATATTCCTCTCAAATCATCAAGTGTTTAATTAGGTACTGTCTACGCTAAAATTCAATATAGAAAATGCACTACCATAAGCTTGCCAGTCAGTCCAATCTCCACTACCTAGCATACAATCAAGCAAAAATCTGAAGGTCTTCCATTGGTTGTAATGGGACTAGGGATATAGGTGGGAAAATGAATGGTAAGATAAGCTAATCCAAAGGACTAATAAAGCATTCATGACAAATAAAATTACAAAAACACAACCCTCTTCATAATTCCTTACCCAATTTCCCATCTCTCAATACTTCCTCCTACTTCTAACCTTTAGTGAGTTTTTCTAATTTGTGTTCTTCTAATTTTATACGGTTTTCTCTGTTGCTGAAACTTTAAACATTCAACACAGTTTTTGTCAATATTTCTTTTACAATCTATTCATATGATGATTCTATCCAAGTATTTTTTTTTTTCACCTATGGCTGAGAGATAGAACTATGTACATATCCCAATCTACTTCACCAAGTTTACCAACCAAGAAAAATAAACACCCCCACACTTGATTTTTCACAATCTCCATATTAAATAACCCACAAATTCTTAATATTGTGTATCACAAATGCTCTACTAAGCCTAAGGCAGGTAATAGAGATAAACAACAAGGTCAAAGGCTAAATAATATAGGTTATTCATACAAAGAATAGGAATCAAATAAGCTTAAAAGGGCTATCAAAAGATATATGCATAGGTTGGCTATTTAGGCTAAGTGGTGAATAAAAAAAGCAAAAATGCCTTCATCATTTTAATGCATGAGTGTAGCAATGTAGTCTCAATCAACACATCAATGTAAGTTCTAGAGTAACAAAATCTACATGAATACCACTCACAAGAAAAATCTCATTAGGCTCAAGCTCACTTAAGTTACGATTCTAGAACCAACTCTTCCATAACACTTTCGGTTAACTACTTAATCCAATAGAAATGCATTAAGCAACCTCACTAAGCATGTTATTCATAAAATTTGTCCTTAATCTCCATGTATAATAAAAGTACTTGCACAATTAAGATATGCAAGAGAAAGACATCACAAATATATCTATAAATTAGGGACAAATAGTCATTAAAGCAATTCACAAGAATAAAATTAAGCAGAAAAACATAAAGTAACACAAATGAAACTAAACACTACCTTCCCCACCTAAATCATAGTGCCCACATTGTGGAAAACAAGAAGATAAGAATAAGAAGAGAAGAAAGCAGTTACACAGGCCGAAAGTAGTGCATACTGAAGTTGGTGGCGGAAAACACTCGAAGAGCATGAATGCTGGGAAGCTACAGCCAAGCCTCCATCCGTCTGCTAGTCGCCAAACCAATACAAATATCCTCGATGCTGCAATGTAAAAAGCAGTGATGAACCGAGATAGATGCACAGTACACCAAAGTAGAGGGCATCGCGGAGAAGCGGGGCTCAAATGCTCCTCCTCATCATCTGCGCATCAATTATGGAGCATTGGCCATTAGCAACCTCTCCCTTACAAAGGGTGACAAACCAAGTTCGCTAAATCCCATGAACTTCGCACATACCTCATCATAAAGGTTAACCTCGGTAAGCACATCAGTAGGCCACAGCGCGAAATATCCTCTCCAATCATATCAACCACGAAGAATGCAAGGCCTTGGACAAGAAGCGGATAACAGCTGACTTTGCCCTCTTGGATCAAGCGATTACTTTGAATGCGAAATAGTATCACGTAAACAAGCGGAATACCCTCAACACCTACGGATCATGCAACATCTTGTCCAGCAAGTAAATATTAGAATACGAACTTCTTTCAAGCGCTTGCCCATGGAAGCACATTGAAATGTAGAGATACACTAACAATTGGGAAATAAGCATATTAAGAGTCACGAGATACCATATCACCGTCACGGTCATTCCGTGTCGAGAATAATGAAGTCAAGCAGGCGTCCAATCAACTTGTACTAAGGATCGGACAATACGGCGTCCTTGAAAACTCCACGAAGGACCCCATCAAGAACTCCGGGATACGAGTAATGTAGCTCTTGAAATATCGACAACCAGCGGCGAGAAGACACAACTTGCGATACCCCAACATCCTCCTTGTCTTCGATATTAGTATAAAACTTACGAACAAGTTGAGGATAGTAATACTTTCAAAATTAAACCTGGAGCCCATCTAACACACGAATGCATGGCCAGAATGCCAAAAGACCGTCAATCTCATTAAACATTGTCTTCCGACCACTATAGCATTACTCTTTCTCTCTCATACCATCGGCATTTTCGCTAAGTGAACCTATCTCTATCCCAACGAAGCGGTTCATGTAGGGCCGGACTCGAGAAGATGTACCGTCCTGCCTTCAACCTATGTTGACCTCCATGTTCGACTTATAGTTGTCCAAATGAAGAAACCAACAATTTTTCCAAACAACAACAAAGAACCACCACCAACAATAGAATAGCCACAATAATCACCAATGTCACAAACGAAACACAAGTAACAAGCGTAGTCCCCGATCAACAATGGTATGCTCCACGAAAAAAAAAAAATGCCTACAATATCCAAGAGAATCCATAACACCAAATCACAATGCTACAGGGACATACAACTTCAAAATCGAGACCAACTCAAAAATCCCAATTCACAAATTGCATTTATGCCCAATCACAATTCCATTGGAAAACAAATGCCATACTCCAACACATCCAATTCCGCAGCGAAAATGCACAATTCACAAGCCAAAACCTAAATTGATATTCCCACAAAGAATTTATAATAGCAATGGCAATCACAAAATTACCCAGCATCATCAATTCACCCTCAACACCCACAATTAATCTCGAGCAAAAGTGCACTTTTCACAACCAAATCCACTAAAGAGAAAAACCAACCTTAAAGATGTAAACTCCTCAATGGGAGAATTGAACAAAGGGGAGAACCATGAAAAATTAAGTAACCGAATTGAAGGCGATATCGTGCTATCCCGACTGCGAACTCATTGAACCGTTTGAAACGTGAATGTGGTGCCATTGAATTTGACGATGATGAACGCGTGTGGATAGGTTGGTATGGATCTGTGATTGTGGAGGGAAAAGAAATAGGAAAAGAGGAAATAACGAAAGAAAAGGGATACAACCAGTGAAATGTGGGTTGGTATTGTTTTAATTTTGAAATTGATTACTAAACAACGTCGTCTAGGGCTTCAAAGATAATAGGCGCTGTGTCAGGCGCCTAACACAGCAACAATTCCAATTCTAACAACGCATCGCACGTCTCAAACCTGAGAGCCTCAGGCGTTACCTCAAGAAAAGAGTTAGGTGCCTGAGTTACACCCCCTTTATTACGTCCACGCCTAAGATCATAGGCCTATCATCATCGTCAATATCATGCGCCTAAAACCATTCCTCCTTGACAAGTGTCCTGAGGTCATAGTCAGGCTGAGATGTCGCTGATATACCCTCGTACTACACTACAAATGCAGCCCCATTCCAAAGCCTTAGATGCTCGAGCGGTACCAAGGCAGGTGCACTGTGAGCTAAAGAATTTTTCTTTTTTAAACCAAAGAAAAAGCGTGGGTTGCCCATCTAGTGGCTGATTGTTTAACGTCGTTGGCTTGATGTAGCCTTATCATTCAATTAAACTAAAGGTGAGATGTGTAGATGAATATCAACTAGATTTGGAGCGTTCATTCCTCATGTAAGGCTTTAGGCGGTGCCCATTAACTTTGAAAACCTTCCATATGTCTGGACTTTGAATTTCAACTACACCATGAGAAAGAACATTAGTAATAACAAATGGTCCAATCCAACCAGAATGTAAATTGCCGGGCATCGGTTTCAGTTTCAAGTTATATAAGAGAACACGCTGCCCTACTACCAAATCCTTCCGAGACACTAACTTGTCATCGTAAAGCTTAGTCTTTTCCTTATAAATACGCGAGTTCTCGTAGGCGTCAAAATGAATTTCTTCTAACTCTTGTAACTAGAGCTTCCTATGAACACCACTTTGGTCTATATCCATATTACACTTATGCATAGCCCGATATGCTTTATGCTCAAGCTCAACCGGAAGATGACATGCTTTTCCAAACACTAACCGATATGGAGACATCCCAATTGGAGTCTTGTATGCAGTCCTATAAGCCCACAATGCATCTTCTAATCGAAAATTCTAGTCCTTGCGATTTGGATTCACGACTTTCTCAAAAGTGGACTTGACCTCCCGATTGGACACTTCAGCTTGACCATTAGTTTGCGGATAGTAAGCTGTCGAAGTCCTATGAATTACTCTATATTTTTGCAACAATGCCTCCACCACCCGATTATAAAAATGTGTGCCTTGATCGCTAATTAGAGCTCTTGGAATCTCAAACTGCTAAAAATGTTAGATTGAAGGAAACCTACAACCACTTTAGAATTATTAGTCCTAGTGGGTTTAGCTTCCACCCACTTTGATACATAATCCACAACTAAAAGTATATAAATATAACCATGAGAAGGAGGGAATGGACCCATAAAATCAATACCCCAAACATCGAAAATTTCACAAACAAAAATGGAAAATTGGGGCATCTCATACCTTCGACCAAGACTCCCTGACTTTTGACACTTAACACATGATTTACAAAACATATAAGAGTCATGAAACAAAGTTTGCCAATAAAATCCACACTTGAGACCTTTCTAGTATTGCATTTAGGAATGAAATGACCCGCATACATAATCATGATAGAAATTTAAAATGGATTGTATTTCGAGTCATGTACACATCTCCTAATGATTTGATCGGCGGAATTTCCATAAATACGAATCCTCCCAAAAGTAGTATTTAGCCTCACTTACAAGTTTATCTCATTTTATTTTACTAAAATCAGAAGGCATCTTTTACATACTAAGTAATTGACCAAATCGCATACCATGAATCATACCTTTAAGAGCATATAAATGCTCATCCGAAATAATTCACGAAGTGGTAATGGCTCTTACGTCACGCGCAAATCTACTGAGATGATCTACTACTAAATTTTCTGCTCCTTTTTGTCTCTCAATGACCAAGTCAATTCTTGGAGGAGTAAGACCCAAAGTATAAGCCGGTTTTGGCTTCCTTCTTATTAAAGAAATACTTTAGAACATGATCGAGAAAATAAAATAACTTTAGCACCAAGTAAATAAGACCGAAACTTATCAGTGCAAAACCTGATAGCTAAGAGTCCTTCCGTCATTAGAATAATTGCATTGGGCCTCATTCAAGCGTCCTTGATGCATAGTAGATCATAAGCTCGGTTTTCAATTAGTTGACCAGGGCGGCTCCACTGGCGTAGTTGCTTGCATCATATATGATTTGAAGGGCAAATTCCAATTAGAATTTGGATAATTGGCGGAGGTGAGAGTGGTCTTGAACTGTCAAAAGCCTCCTTACACTCGTTATCAAAGACTCAATATCTTGGTGCGCAAAATTTGATAGAACAGCAATTTTTGAGAAATCCTTAATGAATCGCCTATAGAAACCTGCATGGCCAAGAAAAAATGCACTTCCCGCACATTGGTGGGATATGGTAAGCTCATAATCAAATCGGTTTTAGCTTTATCGACTTACATGCCTTTGTTAGAAATTATATGACCTAACACAATGCCCTTATCAACCATAAAATGACATTTTTCAAAATTAAGTACTAAATTAATCTCAATGCAGCGATCAAAACACAAGCTAAGTTATCTAAGCATGCATCAAAAGAATCACCAAAACAATTAAATCATCCATAAAACTTCATATATTTTTCAATATAATCGGAGAAAATACTCATCATGCATCGTTGGAACATTCTTTGGAGCATTGTATAGTCAAAAGGCATCCTTTGGTAGGCAAGCGTGCGGATGGATAGGTGAATGTTGTATTGTCTTGATCCCGATAACTATCGATTGTATCTCAAATATCCATGAAAAACAATAATGAGATTGGTCTACCAAATGTTCCAGTATTTGATCAATGAAGGGAAGTGGAAAGTGGTCCTTCCTTGTTGTCGTATTCAACTTGTGGTAATCAATATAAATGCGGCACCCATTTTGGACCCTCGTTGGAATGAGCTCATTGTCTTGGTTCCTCACCATTGTGATACCTGTCTTCTTAGGGACTAGTTGAATCGGACTTACCCATTTGATATTGGAGATGGGTAAACAATTCCAAAAATTAGCTTTAAAATCTCCTTCTTTACCACCTCCATCATGTTGTTGGGATTCGTAGCCTCTCGAGCATTTCTAATTAGTTTGGCACCATCTTAGGTACAAAATTCGATGCATACAAGCGGATGGGCTAATTCTTTTTATATCCACCACAATCCACCCAATAAGCTCTGATCTCTCAAGATCAGTTAATTTATCTTCTTGAACTGAAGTTAAACCACTCGCGATAATAACTGGTAATGTCTTATTGTCCCTTAAATAGACGTACTTCAAATGTTTGGGCAAAAACTTTAATTCTAATACCGGTGTCTGCACTATAGAGGGTAACAACTTAGTATTAGGAATTTCTAATTCAAATGGAGCAAGTGTATACCCGACCAGAAGTTAGTTGAAGAGAATGAAGGCTGCCATCACGGTTTACGCAATTTCCTCACTCATTGATACCACTCCTTGCGATAAATTGGAGTCACCCGTATTGAATTACCAACTCCAACTCATCTTTACCATTAGCCTAAAAAGCATCCTACACAATCTCATCAATTGTATCAATAGAGCACACAGAATAATTATCAGCAGGATATTTCATAGCATCAAAATATAAAAAATTTAATAATCTCCCCATCAAACTCCATAATTAAGGTCCCATCATTTCGTCGATTTTGGTCCTAGGTCTTTAAAGCTCTTCCTAGGATGATTGGGGAGGAACTTGGAGAATGATCGTCCTCCATATTCAAAATATAAAATCGACGGAAACACCATCTTCTTGACCTGCACCAAAACATCTTCAACTACTCCTTCAGGGTAGGAATTAGGCCGATCTGTAAATTGGATAATAACTTGCATTTCTTTCAACGGACCCAAATTCAAGGAAGAATAAAGCGAATATAGCATTATATTAATTAAAGCACCTAAGTCCATCATGGCACGTTCTACTCTAGTATTTCCAATTACATAGGGTATTATGAACGTACCTGGGTCCTTGCACTTTAGGGGTAATTTCCTTTGAAGTACTGTAGAAATGTTTTTGCTCACGTTCACTTTCTCGTCCCCCCGCAATTCTTCTTGTTAGTGCATAGCTCCTTGAAGAACTTAGCATAGCAAGGAACATGTCTTATGGCGTCTAAAAGCGGTATGTTTACCTCCACCTTTCGAAAAGTATTGAGAAGCTCCTTCTCTTGCTCTTCCTTCTTGTTCTTATTCAATCTACTAGGAAAAGGTAAATGGGCAAATTTAGAAATATTAGTGAAAGGTTCAGATTTCACCTTCAAAGGTGGCTGGTCTTCAACTTCTTCCTTCAATTGTGGCTTTTTAGATCCACTTCTGCTTCCTTCTTAAGTGTCTCAACCTCTTTACCACTCCGTAGTGTCACCGCCTTTGTCTCCTCTCTTGGATTAATCGGTTGAGATGGAAGTTTTCCATAAGTTTGAGTCTCAAGTTTTCATTGACTTGGCTTGACTGACTTCGTTTGGCTCTTCAAATTCTGAATACTCACTCTTGTTTCTTGCTGAAATTGTTGAGTATTAGTTGGAAGAGCTTTAATAATCTCATCCAAAGACATGCCCGACTTAGGAGCCCGGTTTATGTAGGGGCCTTGGTTGATCATTGTTAATGCCAATTGAAATAGGATTGTTTCCATAGCAAAATTAGGATGATGATCCACCAACGAATTGTATGTATTAGAATAAAGATGGTATTTCCACTATGGTTGTCGAAAATCCACCAATTTCATTGGCTTCTCGTGTAGTATCCTATTCTTGCAACGTATGGCACATATCATGCATGCCCGAGTCAAACAAATGCACCGCGCTTGATGGTTTGAACTTGAGCTTGTCACAACCAATTGTTTCCACGAGAAGTTAAATCATAAATTTATGTTCTAAAGGAGATGTATTTACCTCATGGACCTTCTTCATGAAGGTGCTGCTTTCGTGTCCAATTCTGAGAGTTATGAGTCATGGTGGAGATAATCCATTTTGCTTCATCGTTGAGTTTTGTCTACTAGAGAGCACCTACACTTTCATTTGTATCCACCATACTCACTATCCATGTATGACAAACCTTCATAGAAGTATTGTATTAGAGTTGGTCAGCGATTTGGTGATGCTTGGTGGTGACATAAAATTTCTTAACTCGCTCCTAATACCCATACAGCGATTCTCCATCCATTGATGAATGCCACGATCTCCTTCCTTATATTTGCGAGCGAGGCGTAGGAAAATATTTTTCCAAAAATAGTCTCTTCATCTCGTTCTATGAGTTGATAGATCCGAGGCAAGTAGTACAACCAATCCTTTGTAGAGTCGGCCGGTTGAGAATGGAAAAGCCCTTAACTTGATTTGTTCTTCACTTATTCCTGTGGCTTCATGGTAGAACGGACCACATAAATTCTTAAGATCTTTAAAGTAGTCTTCTCTATAAGGATTTCAATTCAAATCGTGATTAAATCGGAAATTAAATATAAAGTGGTGAGAATTTAAATCGAGGGAGCAGCCAACTCCTTGAGTGTCAGGTTGTTGTTCATGTTAGTAGCTAGTTTTGGGCTCGTCTTGGTAGATTCTACTTTGGACCCAGCGAAGAGAAGGTGAGCTAGCAGCTATCATCGAAGAGTCTCATTCCTCAACCTACGTGCAGTTCTCTCTATCTCAAGATTGTATTGTAGTTCTTCTTGATTAGACAGCCTAGTCATAAACCTAAACACAACACAAACACAAAACTAGAGGAAATTAGAAATCAAATTAGCGAGCAGTCCCGGCGGCGTAAAATTTTGATCGTGTTGTAATACACCAAAATTAAATAACGGAATTACCAAATCGTAGTAGTAGCAAGTCCATGTCGAGCACATGGAACTCTAATAGGCAATGTATTGATTTCTATTCAATGGTTAACAAATAAAATAAATAAAATCGGGGGTTTTAAGATGCCAGTATTTTAAATCAATAGTTAAGTGAATTAAAGCAAAGTAAATAAGGTGAATAATCAAGGAAACACAATCTCGGTTCAGAGTAATTTAATATTATTGATTGCATACGATCATCGACAAAAAAGAATCAAATTAATTACCAATCAATCCTTAAGCTTTGGCATCAACAGATAGTACGACTAATCTATTGCAATCTTTTCTTGTGTTGAACAAATCAGAAATGTTCGTGATCAATTTCCCTAATCCTAAATTATTCAGAATCAACGTGAACCGAATTAATCTAAGATTGCATTTAAATTTAGAAAGATAGTCAAAATTAGACTAACCTTACAAACGTTGTAAGATTATAATCTAAACTATATTTCCCAAATCGCTACAGATAATCAAACCAAAGTACGACTCAGATTCAATTTAGCATGCATTCAATCTCAAGCAATAATATTGGATCCAGAATACTATCACAGTAAATTGAAATTAATCAAGAAAGTAGAAGAATATAGACGAAGAATCAATTGAATTAATTAGAAGATTTTAATTCAGTGCATATGAACAATCAATAACACAAATTAACTCACCCAGGATAAAGATTTAGCAACTCATAACCTTCAAAGTCTAATCAACAATCCAAGAATGAAATTATGTTTCTTGCGTCCTCCTAAACCTAAGGAAGGCGTGCTATTTATAATAAAAACCTAATCCTAGTTGTTTAAACTTAAAATCTTGAGTTGACAAAATTGCCTATGTTGCCGCAGCATCGCCGAGTTAGGCACACGCATAAGACCTAACTCGCCCCCACACAATCGGGTTAGCTCTCATCCAAATCTCGTGTAATTATAGGTCTTCATGCATGTCGTGTCGACACAAAACCCTCTATCCTATGCCCACGTATGCAGGGGCCTGTCCGCTTCTTGGTAACATGTCAAACCAATGTTGGGGCCTAACATTGCACCTGACCCTTTCTTGAACATTTCTTCATAATTATGAATCTTCACATCATTTTCTCCAATATAACCTTGCATGCAAAATACATTAACATTAGCTCAATTCTAGAAATTAAGACACACAAAAATTACACATTAAATTAAGTAAAAATAACAAATATAAACCCATCAGAAGTTGTGATTTCGTTAGTGTAACCATAATTTATATATGAGTGCATCTCTAATGATGATTAAATGAAGATTGCCTATATACGGTATATTTTAGAGTTGTATTGTGAACATCATACTAATATATATATATTTGGGAAAGTGAATCCTGAAAGGCTAAGTCCAATTAAATTTTTCTGTATTAACATCAAACTCATTAGTGCTTATTTGGCAAACCCTTAAAACTTGTCAGTTAAACAATCTCTTATTTAACTAAATGGATATTATCATATATCCTAGAGATTTGGTTAAATTTCAGTCAACCTATATAATTTTGAAAAACTTATTGAGACCCTCATACTGTTTGATTTCCAACATTTAAATTAACTAAGCAAAATGCTATACACAAACTAAACTTAATAGTCACACTTGCATGTCTTTGATCAGTGTGATTCACTGTTCATTGATCAACTCAGCATTTTTCCTCCTCCTTTTCCCTCCAAATCCAGTCAGTTTTTCCTCTTTTTTTAATCTTATTTATCATTCAACTCAAACAAAAGGATCGTTTACTTTCTTTCTTCTCTATGCTTGCATTCATCCTTCGTTAAACTAATTTCAAACAAAAAAAAATAATAATTACAAACTAGTTTTGCAAGGAGTTTGAATGAGTCATTTAATCGTTGCGATAAAAAAGGAAAACTGGAAGAGATCAAAACAACCCAGTCACAATATCTAGGTTAGTTATTTGAGTTTTATTTTGGAGTTTGTTATTAGGTTGGATTTTATTTTTCAATTTAGGACTATGGGCTTAGATTATGAGGGTTTTCAAAGGTGAAATACTGTTTTAAGGTTCGCATTTGGGAATAGTTTTGGGTTTAGGTTTTGATTTCGCTTTTTTTTTTTTTTTAAGTTATCTAATATGGATTTTGATTTAGGGTTTATAAGGTTTATGAAAAGGGTTTATAATATTTGGTTAAAGGGTTGATGTCATCAATTTTGTTCAATTCGGGTTTTTTTAACTTAGGATTCTATTGAATTTAGGATTTTCTTTGATTTGGGGTAATTTGAATTTGAGTTTTTTTTTAAAATTTAGTTTTTTCTTTTGAATTTAGGGTTTTTTTTTTCAATTTGGGGTTTTTTAGGTTTTGATTTATTTAATTTGAGGTTTTTTTTTAATTTGGGATTTTTGAATATGGAGTTTTGTTCAATTCAATTTACAAATTTGTTTAGGAAAGAGTTTTGCAATTCAATTTATGCTTCTTGTTCAAGGAAATGTTTTGTTCAAGTTAGGTTTACTATTATTTGGGGTTGTCTTTAATTTGGGTGTTTTATCAATTTAGGATTTTTTAATTTGAATTTTTTTTTTAGTTATATATATATATATATATATATATATATATATATATATATATATATATATATATATATATATATGGTAGTATTTGTGTTTATGAATATTCTCGTTGATTACTTTTGGATTTTGTGATGTATGCACAATTTAAGGTTTCAATTTGGAGTTTTTCAATTTTGTATTTACTTTGTGAATTTTATATTGAATAATGGATTGTATGGAGTATGAAATGTGAATTGTATGCACTAGAAACCAATGAATTGTGTGAAATGTGAAATGTGACAAATGAATGGTATGCAATTGAATCATGATCATTCTTTTGGTATATAAGTTGGAAACCAATGCTCATCTCATAAATACTATTAATAGTATTTGGCTAACCTTTAATTTTAATGACATAGCGTATTGATTGATGATCATATAATGGTTTGATTTGGAATTGTTTGAATTTATGTGAATGTTATGTCTCTTTATCAATTGCTTCATTTGATGTGTTTAATTAGGAACTATGATATTTAAGATTTATATGCATATGTATGGGAAGATCCAAGCCTTTCTTGGTTAATGAAGAATGCTTTAGTGTCATTTTACTGTTTAAAGATATTAAAATGTTTGTCACAGTGAGGTTTGAGTTTTCATGTGTCATAAAATATGAAAGGGATAGCCAAATTACCTAGTGTAGCATTATATGAGTTGGAAAATGATAAAGATTTGATAGTCTTGTTTGAACTACTTAAAAATCAGGTGTTAATCAAATTCATGTGCATATTAAGTTGTACCTTAGCTGTTGAACCTCCTTAAAATGTATAAATATTAGACTTGGCATCAATAGTACTTAAGAAGTGGGGAAGAAGAACATAAGTCCTATAGGAGATATATCCCCTTGATCCAATTTTCAGTTCT
>CM017579.2:1126934-1149434 GCA_007844105.2 Rhamnella rubrinervis
AAAAAACCCCCAAAGAAAAAAATTGCCAAGTCATCAAAAAAAGTAATGGATGTCTGTGTTAGTGCATTGTATTATGAGCGACAACACTCATAATATTAGCCCTATATATATATATATATATAGAAATTAAGCATACTAAAGATATATATATTCAGTGATTGCATTGCGAGGTTTGCTCAGCATAGTATATGCACAATGACCATTAGATACACTAAATCAGGAATAGTACATGCACAATGACCATTAGATACACTAAATCAGGAATATTCTCATCCGATGGATTTAAGCCAAACATAACTTTTTATTTGTACATATGGTTAATTAATTAATTAACCATATGCCTCCAATTCAACCGGTACTCGTAAACTTAGGGTAGGAAAAGGCGATGAATATTTAATGCACACATACCATAGGATTAGGAACAAATTGGACTACTATAACATGCATAATGATATGATAATCCTAAAAATATTTTCGGAATTAATTAGATTCAAATAATGTTTTGAGGTTGTACGACCCAGTGAGACGACCGGAATTTCCATTCCAGGATTGCTTGACAAATTGCAGGTTGGCCTTTCCAGTGGGATGTGCTGAGTCCAAGAACACATATTCACTGACATTCTCACATAGAAAATACTCTGTCACGCCCCTCTTTCCTCCACAGCTTAAAATTCCTCTATATGGTCCACTGCCACAACATGCTGACTTTACTTCCTTGAAACCTGGCAATATATGTTTATGTATAAACAACAAAATCTAAGCTAAGAACAAATATATATATATATATATATATATATATATATATGTATATATATCCCTCATTTGCTTATGTGACATATTGTAAGGGTTACCACATAAATACCATTTAACCCCAAGTGACATTTTAATAGGTATTAGCCCTCTACAATTCAGTTTTTCCAAAATAGAATTTGGTATAAAAATCTATGCAATGTCAGCTACTTAGCCGATTGGCGTTCATGTGTAAACACGTAAAACATGCCACATAAGCAATGAGTATATATATATATATATTATTGATGAATATAAATATTATTAATTGGTACGTTACGTATACTTAGCTTACCATATTTATTAGGGTGTTTAATTCGATGGTCCAAGAAAGAGTAAAATGGGAGAACTGAATACTTGAATCCCTTGAGCTCGCTCCGTAACTTATGGAGAAGCTTTGGAAGTTGTTTGTTGTGAAATTTTACATACGGTGTAATTTGTTCGAAGCATTTCCCTCCTCCTAGAATTGCTTTTGCAGCTGGAGTACAGCTTATTGGCAATATATTTAGAAATCCAAATTTTCTTCCTCCAATCTTATATATTTCCTGACACACAACATCATTCAAATTAATAAAACCATTTTAGATAACCAAAGACAGGAAAAACATAGACATCAAATATAATACATGAAAGGTATATGACTGATATTAGAGGGTTATATATATATATATATATATATATACATACAGTAGTAGTCGAGTAGTACTTTGATGACTGAAGTTAGATTGCCAATCACCAACCCTACGAACTGTTGGTGAGAATAGGATCGAAGGACACTGGAATTTGTCAAAAGGGACTGCATAGTCGTTGCCTCCTACACTAAACAAGTACACAGCTCTGGACAGCAAATAGTTAGTCTGTGCACCATCCAATTTTGCCGTAATAGCCTGCTAACGTTCTTGAAGTAAGCAAGTTGAGTTTTAAGGTCTATAACCTGATAAAAAAAATGGTTCAGAGTTTCCATCAAAATTAGAGAAATTGTATAATTATTGATGTTGCAACCAGGAAAGCCAATCATCAAACGCATTATGGAAAGAAAAGAAGCAGCCTAGCTAAAAAGTATAATATGTTCTTACAATTCCTTGGTTAGTTTCAACGAGAGAGCACCAGATGCAAAGTTCACTCCATTTGTGAATTCATGATTTTGGGGTTGTAGATATGGTGGAATGAGTGGCAACTTCGCGCACTCGGCTTGTATCCAGAAGGTTTAAATAGTGTCAGTTTCATATAATTGTATAAAACCAACACCATATTTTATGTAACTTATATATATATATATATATATATATATATATATATATATATATATATATATATATATTATAATTAGCTTACCAATGAAATCTGGGAATAGACGACCGTCCGAAAATCTCCCAGTTGGGTGTTTAAAGAAGGTTTCACCATACGGAGGATAATTTGCCTTGTAAAAAGTAGTATTGATATAATTATTATTTCCGGCATCAAATATTGAATCACCAAAGATGAATAAGCTGGGTACATGATTTTTCAACAGCCCAGGGCTAGCATCTGTGAGGACAACACTTGTTGTACAGAAAACAAAGAGACAAATGCGGAAGCTTAACTTTCTCATGGAAGATTAGTACTCTTCTACTAGGTTTACGTTCTTCAATATCTTGATAAGGTTTCAGTGATAATTAATTTATAATATGGGTTTATATATATATATATGTATGATGCTTATTATTACCAATTTAAATATGACCGCAAGTTCCCGAACCAATGAAAGAACTTCTTGTCTGCCAGCTAGACTCTTTCAGATAATGTTTTGCGGAAATTAAATTCAATGTAAAAAATAGGTAAATAGCATTTTCAAAAGTCATGAAAGAAATGTATAATGTCTTATATATATATATATATATATAGTATAGATATATACAGTATTAATCAATATTTTTACATTATTAATCATTAATTTAGTGCTTTAGAATATATATTAAAACATAAATATATAATAATATTAGTTTGTGGACCTGTTTTACACAATATATTTCAGAAACCTGTTTACCTTCCAACCTCCGAACTAGATGTGGTCACCTTTTAGATCTAACACCACAGGCGATGGCAAGGGATCATCCTCTCAATAGGACAGCATGAAGGAATCTTCTTAGGATTATCTACTCTTCTAATTCTCCATGGATAGCTACATTCAGCCAATCGTGGTTGACGAACATCAGAAAGCATAAGTTGCCATGCGTACTCGTCGTTTTATATTTGGTAAGTCTTGCTCAAGTGCGTCGTTATGCTTTGTTAGCTTTCAAGAGAAAAACACACAAGAGATGGAAAAAAGCTCAACAAGAACGTCTGTCTATTTCCTATTCTGATACAAAGGTTTTGTAAGATGTTACAAACATCCTGTATTTTACCTAATCTTTATTATAACAACTACTACAATAATACTAAACAGAAACTAAAAACAAATCCCCAAATATGCAAACCAAATATAAAAACAGAAAAACAAAAGTGTCACATTTAACATGCTTTCATCGTCGTTTTATATTTGACAAGTCATGCTCAAGTGTCGTTTTATATTTGACAAGTCTTGCTCAAGTGCCCGAGTGCCAAGGGTACTGTAAATGTTAATTTTAAAGCTATTTTTGTTTGTATATTTAATTTGTATGCGTGATATACACATCTGATTCGCCTTTCTCCAAATTAGAGATCACTATCAAGCTGAAAACATTGAATAAAAACATTAAGTTTGGAAATTTTATCATCAAATTTTGAGAGCGGGCTCGAGTATCTATTGGTCTACCAAACCTTTCAGTCTTGATTGAAAATTTTAATAGGCGGGCTCGAGTGTTTGTTGGTCTACCAAAACTTTCAGTCTCGTTATGTTCGGCTTTCTACGCTAACGAATCATACATGTATATAGGAACACGTGGACTACAATTAAGCATGATTGACTAGGGCCCATGGAAAATTAATTTAATGGTCTTAGAAAATTTACCAGGGTCATCTAAGTTGGGCCCGTTACATGAGGACTTAATACTTAAATTTATTGAGGCCCACTAATCTAATTACAAGGGCTTAAACCTATCTATTAGATATAGTATAGGGCAGGGTTTTAAGCTGAAAGCCAAATTTCATGATAAATCAACTGCATTCTAAGTAAAAAATATAATATCGCAGTGTTCTCAGCTTTGTTAATGTACGGATGGAAAATAGTAATAATTCTAAAAGAATTGAACACTTATAACCCATTGGTCGAAATCGAACAGAGTAAATATCTAAATACCATTTTGGGTCACATGATATATACATGGAGTATTTCTATTTAATTCTTTAGTTATAAGTTATCGATTTTGACAAAGTGAAATGAAAACCATAATTTTTGGTGCAATATGATAGTTTTGAAGTGTGCAAAACGTATGATAATTGAAGAAGGTAAATTGTGATTAAGCCAACCATTTATGAAGAAGAAGAAAAAATCTCCAAATTTGACCAAATAACTCCTACAAAGGACAGCACAAACATATGAGAGTATATATATATATATATATATATATATCCATATATGGTTCAAGAAATCAACATTTACAAGGATTCAAATAAGGCTTTGAGATTATAAGGCCCTGCGACACTGGAATTCCCACTCCAAGAAAGTTGAGCCAATTGCTGATAGGCCCTCTCAGTGGGATGAGCTGAATCAAAGAAGACATATTCGCTAGGATTGTCACATAGCTCATACACTTTCAAACCTCTCCTACCTCCACAGCTGAATATTCCTCTGTATGGTCCACTTCCACAGCATGCTACCTTCCCTTCCTTGAAGTCTATAAATCAAACCAAAATAATTAAAAATACTAAGAAGAAACATGTTTAATAAAAATGATTTTCCTTGAAATAATAAAGACCACATATATACCGTATTTGGAAGGGTGATTAATCATTTCTTCCAAAAGCGTATGAAAATCAGGAATTGAGTATTTGAATCCCTTGAGGTCCCTTTGTAGCTTTTGGAGGAGTTTGGAAAGTTGTTTGTTGTGAAGTTCTTCATACGGTGCAACTCTATCAAAGCAAGCACCCTGTTTTCCACATCAAGCACTTTAGCGTATGGTACACATTCTAAAGGCCACAGGCTTGAAACCCAAATTTCCTTCCTCCAATATCATATATTTCCTAAGTTGGCACACATCAAACACTTAGTTATAGAACATAACCATTTTTGAAATACCCAAGTCTAAAATTTTCAGATTGATAAATCATGTACATATAATATAACGGAAAGGAAAGGAATATAGGATCATGCTTATAAGCTAAAACTCACTTTGATCACATCTGTTATGTTGCCTATAACCAGCCCTACGAATTGTTCCACAGAATAGATTTCAAGAACGCTGGAGTTTGTCTCAAATGGGAATATATAGTCGTTGCCTCCGATACTAAACAAGTAAACAGCTCTTGATAGCAGAGTTTTGGCCTCTGCATCACCTAGTTGCCGCCTCAATATTCTGCTAACGTTCTTGAAAAACCCAGTTGAGTTTTTAGGTCTAAAACCTGAAAAATGGTCAAAATTTTGTTAATTATTAATAGATGCAAACTTTATATATATATATATATATATATATATATATATATATATATTGCTAGCTAGGATGTACATAGAAAATTAAATGCGTACTCTTCCTCTATGAGTTTCGACAAGGGCACCAGCTCCTGCTGATGCAAAGTTCACCCCATATATAAATTGGTCAATGCCCGGATGTAGATATGGTGGAACGTATGGTAACTTGGCATACTCAGCTGTATTATAGCAAAGATCTAACATAGTCAGTTTTGATAAACTTGCAGACTGAAAGTGAAAACATGTATTTTGAGAATGCTACTTACCGATGAAGTCGGGAACTAGGCGTCCATCAGAAAGTCTCCCACTGGGGTACTTGAAGGTGGTTTCACCGTATGGCCAAAAATTTGCCTTGGTACCATTGTTGACGTAATTGCTATTCCCGGCGTCAAATTGGGAATCCCCAAAACAAACAGGGCTATATGCTTTGTTGACAGCAAAGGTTCATCGAAGCTTTTCGTTTGGGTATTGAAAAGGTTAATAATACAGAAAATAAAGGCACAAATCTGAATGTTTAACTCTGCCATGAGAGACTACCTGTTAGTTTTACTATATCTTCTAATCTTTATTACCCGGATCATATGTAGAAGGTAAGCAATCTCTTCTCTCTCTTCAGCACTTTACCACTATTACAATACCTTAAATTTAATTCAAACACATACTAAAGACTATCATTAAAACAAATAAGAATTTTTTAGGAGACATTTGGATGTAAACCAAGTCGGATAAGTTGCTAAACAATAAAAGTGATGACCAAGTCAGGACAATCTAACCTCACTGATGACGAATCGCCTTTAAATAAATTAAGATGTGTTAATTTGTGCATGTATTTAATTTCCATAATTGTTTTGGCAATTTAAGTATTATATTACATTCTACGTAGAATAAATTGGTCAAATAAATGAATATGATAGCTTCGTGGAACTTGGCAAAAGAAAAGAGTAGCTAGCTTAGCAAAATCATGTTTTTCTTGCTTATCAAGAATGTAATGAATTTATCTTCATGCTTCTCCCATTTTTCATCTGCTTGAGGAATTAATTATATACTTCTATATAGGAGGGTACATATATATACGTTGACTAAAATTTAGCACGTTTGACTAGGGCCCATGAAAAATAATTTAACACGGATGGAAAATACTAATAATTCTCAGAGAATTACACACTTTTTATGTGTTTTAACTCATTGATTAGCCAATTTACTCTTTCTAATCTTAGTGCTTTACATTTTGATGACTCTTTCTTTAATTTACCGTCTACTTTAGCTCACCAGCTTAGCGTGGACTCTGCTGGTTTTGACAAGCTGTAATTACCCTGTTTTTAGGTTTTTTTGGTTTTAATCCAACTTCTATTTACCAAAAAAATAAAAATAATCATTGATTATCCTAGTGCTTAACATAACCTGTCATGAATGGTGCTTTGTAGTTCACTTGAGCATATATATAATGTAAAAATTTAATATTGGGGCACGTTTATAATGTAATACAACACAAGCATGTAGGAATTACATGTATATAAATGGGACATTTATGGCTCAAGAAATCAGCAATTAGTAAGATTGAAAGAGGGCTTTGAGATTGAAAGGCCACGTGACACTGGAATTTCCACTCCAATAAAGTTGAGACAATTGCTGGTAGGCCTTTTCTGTAGGATGAGCAGAGTCAAAGAATACATATTCACTGACATCATGACATAGTTGAAACTCTTTCACACCTCTCCTACCTCCACAGCTCGATATTCCTCTGTACGGTCCACTTCCGCAGCATGCTCCTGTACCATCCTTGAAATCTTCACAAGGAATCAAACCCACCAACAATTAAAATACTAAAGTGAGAAGAAACCAAAGTGTATATATATTTAATGCATTTTAATTATTTAGCCTAAATAATTAAGAGTACCATATACCATATACCATATTTAGAAGGGTGATTAATCATTTCTTCCAAAAGTGTATGAAAATCAAGAATTGAGTATTTGAATCCCTTGAGGTCGCTTTGTAGATTTTGGAGGAGATTGGAAAGCTGTTTGTTGTGAAGTTCAACATATGGTGTAACTCTATCAAGGCAAGCACCATTGTTTCCCCTTGAAGCACCTTTGCGTATGGTAGACACCCTAAAGGCCCCACGCTCGGAAACCCAAACTTTCTTCCTCCAATCTCATATATTTCCTGAATGATTAACACAAATCAAACACTAAATTATTAAACATAAACATGTTTTTACAATCAAACACTATTTCAGATAGATAATCATATAGATATAATATGTGGGATAGGATGCTAATTAAGCTGAGAACTTACTTTTATGACATCTGTTATGTTGCCTATAACCTGGCCTACGAATTGTTCCACGGAATAAATTTGAATAACGCTGGAGTCTGTCTCAATTGGGAATAAGTAGTCGTTGGCACCAACACCGAACAAGTAAACAGCTTTTGACAACAGAGCTTTGCCCTCTGCATCACCTAGTTGCAGCCTCAATATTCTACTAACGTTCTTGAAATAATCAAGTTGAGTTTTAAGATCTATGACCTGAAAAATTGTGGTGTTGAGAATTATTTCAATAATTAATAGATTCAAACTATATGTATATAAGCAAATTAAACGCGTACCAATCCTTTCCGAGTTTCAGCAAGAGCACCAGCTCCTGCCGATGCAAAGTTCACCCCGTATATAAATTGGTCAATACCCGGATGTAGATATGGTGGAATGTATGGTAACTTGGCATACTCAGCTGTATTATAGCAAAGATTTAACGTAGTTAGTTTTGATAAAGTTACATACTACTGAAAGTGAAAACATGCATTTTGAGAATGTTACTTACCAATGAAGTCGGGAAGTAAGCGTCCATCACAAAGTCTCCCACTTGGGTACTTGAAGGTGGTTTCACCGTATGGCCAATAATTTGCCTTGCCAGCAGTGTTGATGTAGTTGTTATTCCCGGCATCAAATTGTGAATCCCCATACACAAATAGGGCTACATGCTTTCTTGACAGCCAAGGTTCGTTCAAACTTTTGCTTGGACGTTGAAGAGGCCTATGATGCAGAAAATAAAGAGAAAAATATGCAGGTTTAACTTTGCCATGTGAGAGACTGGCCTGTACTACATATATCTTTAATTACATTGATCGTATATAAGCCCACCACTCCCTTCTCTCTCTTTCATCTATACATAAAAAATATCATTGAAGAAAATATTTTCCTAGGCAACATTCTTGTGTAAATTCAATTCAAATGTAATTCAAAGTATATCATTAAAACAAATATTTTATTAGGAGATACTTTTGTGTAAACCGTCAGGATAAGATGCTAAACTTTGGAGATTGAATAAACAATAAAGTGATGACCAAGTCAGACTGTCTAACCTCAGTAATAACGAATTGGTTTTAGATGAATTAAGACAAGTCAAATTGTGCGTGCGTTCAATTTTCAATAATTAATTGATAATCATTTTATTGTAGAACAAATTGGTAAAACAATTGTACATGCCTATCTCTCACTCTAGACTCTTTTTTCTTTAATCGAAATTCAATATTACGAGGATATGGATTTGTAATAGACCAGATAAATTTTTACATGATCTCTTAACACGATACGAATCCACACGAGTAAAGCAGTATTCAGGTTTATCAAATACGAGTTGGATTCATAACGGATCAACCCGTTAAGTTAACGGGTTGAAACGGATGAATTCATTTTCACCCCGTTTAACCCGTTAAGCAGGGGTATTTTTGTACTTTTAATAGATACCCTAATTAATATTTTAAGTATTTTCTTATTGCATGTTGAGGACTTTGATAGTTTGATTTATAATTAAAAAAAAATTTATATGTTTTTTGAGCTATTTATCTTTTATAAAGTTTATTTTAATTAAAACATTTTTTTATTTATTTTCTCTCAAAGATGTGCATTAAATATATATATGTATACATACATCTTACAACTTAATATTATAACAGAAAAATAATTTAAGCTCTTAATTATATTATAAAGAGTCATTGAAGTTAATATGTATGTACTATACTAATGATCTTATAATGCCATTGGGGGGTTTGATTTGTTGTTATTATTGTGACAAAGCATAAGCACATACATAGGTATTTCACTCCAAAAGTAATAGCTTTGGTAAAAAACTTTTCGTGTGAAGTTTTAATAAACGGTAAGAAGTAGTTATTTTTGAAGTCATAGGTTTAATTGGAACACTATAATGTCTATGAAGATATAATAAGAACCGAGTTCTTATTATAATCTATAGTAATATTTAGTTTTTATTTATTTTAGTATTTTTCATATTATTAAATATTATTTTTTTTTAGGATAAGGAAAAATGTCAATAAAAACATATAGAATGGTGAATGGGTAAAAAACATATTAAGCGAATACGGGTTAATATGTTAATTCATATACAACTCAAAATATTAATGTGTTAACGGATTGTTAACGAATCACTCATTAATTTTATAAATGAATTTGAATTTTTCCACACGTTAGTTTAACGGATTGTGTTTGAATGAAAAAAATTTAATACGAATACGACACGACATAACATAATTCGTTTCAACATAACACATTGCTAGGTCTAATTTGTAACCTTTTAAACCATTAATTTGTGAGAGGAAACAAAAAAGATATATTTTTGTGTTTGGGGTTAACTATGCAATTGACTTATTATATAACTTTCTTCTTAAAAAAAAGAAAAAACTTATCATATAACTTTTGGATGCATGTCAAGCTTATTGTCAATTTGAAGTATTATCACATACCATATTGAACAATCAATACATTGAGGCCCATTTTAAAAAAAACAATTATTATTTTAAACTATCCATATATATAGTCTCAGAACTTAAAAGTAAAATTTTAGAAAATATATGTAAGATTCACATATATAGGGCACGTTACATATATATTGAGGAGTCAACAAGCGTCTCACAATTTTATGTGCGTGTATATTGGAGAATACATTTACATGGACTAAAACTTTAGCGTGTTTGACTATGGCCCATAAAAATGGGCTTACAAACTTTAACAAGTTCGTCTTAGTTGGGCTATATGTATGAGTGCCCATAATTAAGGTTCTAACCGGAGCCCATCTAGTAGCCTTGCCGCAGACATTGAAAGTTTGTTGTCGATGTCGACGTCCACGCATACGCATTTGTAATTAGGGTTTTTCGATATTATTTTTTATCAGCTTTTGGTATAATTAAAAGTTTGGCCCATTTTTTTAATGAAAAATAAAAAATATTCTTTAATGAAAAATCTCCTTCATCTCTGATTTATCAATGTCATTTTTTTTTTCTTTTTCTTACATTTTTTTTCTTCATTTTATTTATTTTTCTACATTCTTATCTTATAATGGATAAATTGTATTTCAGATAATCTTGGTTAAATTAGTAGATAATTTAAGATATTTATTAAAAATACAAGCGATGAATACTTCATCAGTCAGTGACGAAGACCTTTGTCATTTCGTCAATGAGGAGTGTATATTTTACAATGACATTTAGAATTCACTAATGACAAACTAATTTGCTAATACCAAGTATTAATATGGGTATATATTTTTACATGGAATACAAGCGACGAACACTTCGTCAATGACAAAGACCTTCGTCATTGGCAAAGTATATATTATACAATGAGATTCAGATTTTGCTAATGACGGATTAGTTCGCTAATGTCGAGTATTAATACAGATATATAGTTTATATGGAATATCAAACTTAGTTGACAAACTAATTCACTAGTGTCAACGAAGTTAGACGAAGTATAAATTTTGTACTAAATTTCAAATTTTGCTAGTGATAAAGTTAGACAAAGTACTTTACTAATATCGTAATGCTGAATCACACACAACTTTATGCAGTAAAACTAGATTAACTAGTTCCATAGGAAAAGAAAATGTCCTTATGAAAGTGATCAAAATCTTTTATCTGTACATGCTATGAACCCTCAGATTCGGTATGTCACGACCAAGTATGACGAAGCATGGCAAAGCACAATGAAGCAACTTTGACAATGTATGACGAAGCAAATGGACAACATTATGTAGCAAAACTAAATTGATTAGTTCCATCATTAGAAAGAGAACCTCTACCAAGAAAGCTAACCAACACATTTTATCTCATGTGCTGTGAACCCTAATTGTCATATACTCATTAAATAAATAAATAACTCAATGATAGAATAAGAAAAAAAAGGAATTACAGTTCAAGATATCTATTAAAAAAAACTTCAGAAAATTGAGTGAGTATACAAACTACAAATCACATGGTAAGAAATTTAAGAAAAGCGAAAATTTAGGCCCTTTAGGAAATCAAATGGCAATTTCACTTCCCTTCAGGAAATCAAATGCAAATAAAAAACTGCATTTCTGAAAATCAAATGGCCTGTAGGGATATATATATATATATATATATATATATAGTTGCAAGAATAACAGAAAGTGGAAGAGGAAGCAGAAAAGACAGGCTAAAAAATTAATTGGAGACATTTCATATTTAGGAGTATGTTAGTTATTTTATAACAAAATATTAATTATATATTAAATGTGCTAAGATAATTAAAATGTCTGGATATGATATCGAAAAACCTTTTAATTATGAGGGGTTATTAAGTTCAAAGTCAAATTTCATGATCAATTTAACTGCTTTTAATTGAAAATATTATGATAATGTGCTCTTAATTGTCCCTTTATTTATCTAAGCGTGACATATATGGAGGTATTTACGAGGGAAAAATAGAAGTACTAACTCAAAAGACCCTTGCATTTGGTGCACTCTATCCGCCACAGGCTTGGAAACCCAAATTTCCCTCCTCCAATCTCATATATTTCCTAAGTAATTAACACAAATCAAACGTTAAATTATTAGACAAACATTTTTTCAAAGCAAACAATATTTCAGATAGGTAATCATATAGATATAATATATGGGATAGGATGCTAATTAAGCTAAGAGCTTACTTTTATGACATCCATTATGTTGCCTGTAACCTGGCCTACGAATTGTTCCACAGAATAGATTAGAAGAACGCTGGAGTTTGTCTCAAATGGGAATACGTAGTCGTTGGCTCCAACACTAAACAGGCAAACAGCTTTTGACAGCAGAGCATCACCTTTGCCGTCTCAATATTCTACTGTTCTTGAAATACCTAGTTGAGTTCTTGTCTATAACCTGAAAAATGGTTCGGAATGTTTTTAAAATTATGTACAAACTACATATATATATATATATATATATATATATATATATATATAGCTAGGATGTATATAACATATATAAGCAATGTAACACCTACAAATCCTGTCCAAGTTTCAACAAGAGCACCAGCTCCTCCTGATTGAAAGTTCACCCCATCTATAAATTGGTCAATACCCGGATGTAGATAAGGTGGAATGTAAGGTAACTTGGCATACTCAGCTGTATTATTACAAAAGATTTAACAGAGTCAGTTAAGATTTAGCATAGTCATACATTGATAATATTGCATACCGAGAGTGAAGATAACATGCATTTTGAATAGATGTAACTTAATACTTAACCGATGAAGTCAGGAACTAGGCGTCCATCGCAAAATTTCCCACTTGGATACTTGAAGGTGGTTTCACCGTATGGCCAGTAATTTGCCTTGCCAGTAGTGTTGATGTAGTTGTTATTCCCAACATCAAATTGTGAATCCCCAAAGACAAATAGGGCTACATGCTTTCTTGACAGCCAAGGTTCGTCCAAACTTTTGTATGGACATTGAGAAGGCCTATAGCGGAGGAAACAAAGAGACAAATATGAAGGTTTAACTTTGCTTCGAGAGATACTGCGTAAACTATTATGTGCTATATGTCTCTAATTACATTGATTATGTATAAGGCCAACAATCCCTCCCTTCTCTCTCTTCCATCTATGCCTTAATTCAAATGTATTAAAAAATATGAGTAAAACAAATATTTTCTTAGGTGATATTCTTGTGTTCACCAATTTAATTCAAATGTATTTAAAACCATCATTAAAACAAATATTTTATTAGGAGAAATTTTTGTGTCAGCCAATAGGATAAGTTGCAAAAGTTTGAAGATTCAATAAACAATAAAATGATGATGACTAAGTTTGAAGATTCAAAAATAAAGTTTGAAGATTCAATAAACAATAAGTTGCTAAAAGTTAAAGAAATTCATGTCTTCTTTTCTTTTGATACAAAAATAAAGTTCTAGATAAAAATTCATGCTTCCCTTATCATGATAAAGAAAAGTAGTCTTTTAACATTTTAGTGTAGGGGTTCTCCTTCTAGCTAGATATGAAAAAGACATGAATTTTTATAAAATCCAACTTTACCTACGGACAAAAGTTGAAAAATTAACCGATTTAACTCCAAGGTTGCTTCTGCATTGAATTAAAAATTCAAGGCGTTATGATATCAAAATCAAAGTTCAGAAGGCAAGATACTACATAGGTGATAGGTCAGGAGGCATTGCCACCAAAATCTCATTAAAATTTGATTGACTTGTAGAGCATTATGCAAATGGACCATTGTTTTATATGTATATAGGGCACATTGATGTAAAATAATTTTAGTAAATATATCTAAGATTCACATATATAGGGCACGTTTATGATCTCATACAGCTGAAGCATATGGGATTTAGTACATATTGGATATCTTTTCTTTTTGGTAAAAAGTATATATTGGATATCTACGGCTGAAAAATCAGCAATTAGTAAGATTAATGAAAGAGGGCTTTGAGATTATTTAAAAGGCCCTGTGACACTGGAATTTCCACTCCAAGAAAGTTGAAACAGTAGGATGAGCCGAGTCAAAAAAGACATATTCACAAACATTGTCACATAGCTCATACTCTTTCACACACCTCTTCTCACTCCACAGCTTAACATACCTCTGTATGGTCCACTTCCACATCATGCTGCCCTTCCTTCCTTGAAGCCTTCACAAGTAAACAAAACAAAACAATTATTTATATATATGTTTAATACTTTTTTAATTAGCCTAAAATGATTAAGAAATGGCAAATATTATACCACATTTAGAAGGGTGATTCATCATATCTTCCGTAAGTGTATGAAATTTCTGGAAGTGAATATTTGAGTCCCTCTAGGTCGCCTTGTAGATCTTGAAGGAGTTTGGAAAGTTATTTGTTGTCAAGTTCACTATAAGGTGTGGTTCCATCAAAGCAGGCACCATTGTTTCCACCTTCTAATACTCTTCCCAATGGTGTACAACCGGCTTGGAGACACAAATTCCTCTCTCCAATCTCATATATTTCCTTATTAAGTTAATTATTTAACAAACATCAAACACTAAAATATTATTATTTTTTAAAAGAGAAATCTTTTTCGGACAAACACAAATGGTTCGTCGTCGAAACATTTTGTTTGGACAATGAAGATGCTATGCAGTAAACAAAGAGACAAATCTGAAGGTTCAAACTTCTTACTATATGATGCATCCCATCCTCTCTATTTTATTTTAGTATACCTTGATTAATTCAAATGTACTTAAGACTATATGTACTTTTTAAAACAATAATTATTAGATTTTGTTTTCTTTTTTATTGTTGTTTACTAGACATTTTATGTAAACCATTAGGTGAATTTGAAGATTGACTAAACAATAAATAAGAGGGAAGACCAAGTCAGGACAAGCAAACTTCGATCACTAATATAGGCGAATTGCTTAAATTGTTTATGTGTTTAATTTTCAATAATTGTTTAACAATTTAACAATTTAATTTCAGTCTATGAAGAACAAATTGGTAAAAGTTAGAAAAGAGATAGAATATTAAATTACCATTGATCTCAAAAACTTAAGTGTTAGGAGGTGGGTTTGATATGTATATTATGCTTTAGAGAGAGGGAGAGATAAAATATTGTTAACATTCCCCATACTTATAGGCCATTTTTATCCTTACAAGTGTTAATTCATTTTAATGGGTGGTAATATGATGGTAATGAGACTTAAACCTAGGTGTCTAGGATTTGAAGTTCGATACTATATTAAATTATCATTGATCCCCAAAGCTTAAGCTATTAAGAGGTTGGTTTGATATGTATATCATACTTTAAGAGAGAGGAGAGATAGAATATTGTCAACATAGAACAAGTAGACTGAAAACCTAATGAATGCTATTCTCAAAATGTTTTCCACATAACATAGTACATGTATATATAGTAAAGCTGTCTATATGAGAGATACATAAATATACTTTGAAGTAGATTTCAACAATGTCACTATTATCTCGATGACGACGAGGAGTTAATAATAATGATACATAGCAACTGTAGATCCTAATATGTAGCAATGATATACACTAACATCCCCCCAGTGATGGGGGCCTTACACTTTAAGCTTGATGAAGAACATGAGCCTGGGGCAAATCGAGCCTTTATGAAAATGTCGCCTATTAGATCAATAGAGGGAACATGTTGGACATCAAGGCACTTGGAGGCAATCTCCAATAAAGTGGATATTAATCTTGATATGTTTGGAATGAGAGTGAAAGATAGGATTGTGAGCAAAAGTAATGGAACTCGATTGTCACACCATATGACCTGGTGTTCGAGAGGGGTAATGCCAAGTTCTGTAGAGGAGCGTAACTAAACAATTTTAGCACTTACAATAGCAAGGCTTCAATATTTAGCTTCCAGCAACGTGATACAGTATTTTTCTTCTTAGCACACCAAGTAATCAAATTTGACCTAAGAAACATGCAATAACTAGAGGTTGACTTTTGATCATCGATTGGAAGCCTAATCAGCATCATTGAAGCCCTATAAAACAAAATTAGTGGAAGAACTAAAGAATAAGCCATGAGCGTAAGAGCCACAAAGGTAACACAAAATACTTTTAACAACTTTCCAATAAGAGCCTAGTGGAGTTTGCATGAATTGACGAACCACGATTAATTGCAAAGGGAATTTTTGGTCTTTTGATGGTTACATACTATAAAGCACCAACAATGCTTCCATAGAGTGTAGGATTGTCAAAAGTATTGTTGGTATTTTGAAATCGGGAAAAACAAAACATAGTAGAATTGCTATCTTCTCATTCACATTTCATCAAATATATAGCATACATACAAAAAGTACAATACAAAAGCATGACTTAAGGTCTGATTCTTATATATTACAATACAAAACATCTTAAAATATGGAAAACCAAACAAATATAACTCTCATAAGTTAAGCAAACAATAAACAAAAACATCCATTAATTTAGGAGTAGTTGGTAAAAAGCTTACTGTTTAACAGTCCTCCTTAAGCCTTTTACTAAATACTCCCTGCTTGGATTCAAACCTTTCAACAGCTAAAGGCTTTCTTAAGATGTCTGCAAATTGATCCTCTGATTTGCAGTGAATAAGCTACACTTCTCCATGTTTTTAAACTTGTTTAATGGCATGAACTTTGGCACCTATGTGCTTTATTCTACCATGCTCCACTGGATTCTTTGTCATAGCAATTGTAGATGTATTATCCACTTGAATAATTGTTGCATGCTGTTGAGTTTGAAATAAATCAATCAGAATTTTCCTCAACCAAATTGCTTGGTTTGCAGCAGTTGAAGTAGCTATATATTTTGCTTCTTCTTTTGATTGTGCAACCACTTCTTGCTTTCTTGAAACCCATGAAAGCACCCCTCAACCAATTGAGAACACATATCCAATGGTGCTCTTAAAGTCATGAAGACACCCTGCCCAATCACTATCTGAAAACTATGCAGCAAACCATCTTCAACAGAGGTGTACAATATACCAAAATCATAAGTTCCTTTAATATACCTCAAAACTCTTTTACTGACCTTAAATGAGTATCTCTAGGTGACTGCATATACCGGATAAAACACTTGCAACATACATGAGAGTAGGTTTAGATGTTGTCAAGTATAAAAGACTACCCACCAAGTTTCCATAATATTTAAGACTAACTTCTTCACCTTTGTCAACCTTTGACAGCTTCTCATTTTGTACAAAAGGAGTTGGAACTACTTTACATTTATCCATATTGAACTTTTTCAAAAGATCATGTGCATACTTTCTTTGTGAAATGAAAATGCTAGTTGAGGATTGGTTATCAGTCATATGACCAAAATCTGACATTTCAAACATATTAGCCATTTTCTTTTTAAATTCTAAAACCAGCCTTGAATTACTTCTTGTCACTAACATGTCATCTACATATATTGATACAATCAGCACACCACCATTCTCAGACTTTTTTGACATTAAGGGTAGCGTCATTTTCACTTCTAGCAAACCCGCATTGAAGCAAGTGTGAGTCTACTTTGTTGTACCATACCCGAGGAGCTGTGAAGTTTATAGACTTTATCTTTCATCCCTTGAATAATAAACCCCTTTGATTGCTCAATAAACAACTCCTCCTATAACTCACCATTCAAGAAAGCTGATTTTACATTAAGATGGTATACACTCCATTTGAATTGTGCAGCCAAAGCAAGAATGAATCTATTGTTTCATGTCTTGCAATTGTAGAAATTGTATCTCCATAATTTATACCAGCTAATTGAGAGTAACCATTCACCACCAACCTTGCCTTATGTTTGTAGATTGAACCATCTGGATTTACTTTTGTTCTAAAAATCCATTTAACACCTATCACATTTCTTGATTTAGGCATGTGCACCAAGGACCAAGTTCCATTCTTTTCAATCATTCTAATCTCCTCCTTCATTGCAGCTCTCCATTCCTCATATTTTGAAGCTTCTTCAACTGATGAAGGTTCCAATATAGTAAAGTTATATTTCTCATATATTTCAGACATCTATTTAGTCTTTAATATAGGAGAATCGGGTAACAACTCATCTTCACTTTCTGTTTTGGATCTTGATGCTGAAACAGACAAATTTGGCATTCCTGATGGAATTTCAGCTTGCTTCTTTGCATAATCATCTTTTGACACAACTTATCCTTTCCAATTCTAGTGAGAAAACTTATCAACAATCACATCTCTACTAATACACAAATTCTCACTTTGTAAATTATAAATTCTGTACCTTTTGGATGTTGAAGAATATCCTAAAAATATTCTCATTTCAACCTTTTTATCCAATTTCTTTCTTTTACTAGAAGACACATGAAATATCATATTGATCCAAAAATTTTCAAGTACATAGCTGCAGGTTTTATACCAATCCAAGCCTCTAATGGTGTTTTCTCCTTTAGAGACCTAGTAGGAAGTCTATTAAGTAAATAGACTGCTGTATGTATAGCTTTAGCCCATAATTTCAATGACAACTTTTTATCCATTAGCATACACATTGCCATCTCAACCACTATTCAATTTTTCCTTTCTGAGACACCATTTTATTGTGGTGAATAACTAATAGTCAACTACTGTTTAATACTCATATCAGCACAAAAATTCTCAAATTCATTTGAAGTATATTTTTTTCCATTGTCTGATCTCAATTTTTTAAACTTACAACCACTTTGTGTTTCTACTATGGCCTTAAACTTCTTAAAAATAGAAAACACATCTCCCTTGCTTCTTAAAAAATAAACTCAGGTCATTCTAGTTAAATCATCAATAAAGAATACAAAATATTTATTTTGATATAAAGATTTTGTACTCATTAGTCCACATAAATCGATGTGAACCAATTCCAATTTTTCCTTAGCTCTCCATGTTGAATATGCATGTCTATGCATTTTTCCTAATTGACATGCTCCACACACTTCATTATTTACCAAGGTCCGTGGTAAGTCTTTTGTTAAACTATTTGATTGCATATATGTTAGTCCAGCAAGGTTGAAACGTCCATATCTTCTATGACATGTCATAGATTCATCTTTGCTTGCAAAATTTACACTTTCATTCACAACATTCCAATTTAAAGGAAAGTTTTTATCAACCATAGGTACTCTAACAATCAAACAACCTTGGACATCATAAATATAACAAAAATGATTTTGAAATAGCAAAGAATAACCATTTGCAAGCATTTGTGCAACACTTAACAGATTTTGAGTTAAGCAAGGTATGAATAGCACATCATGAATGAGTTTTGTATAGTGTTTTGTCTTCATTGCTGCTGACCCTTTTCCTTTAGCTTGAAGTAGTACACCTTTATGAAGTTTCACTTTTGTTTTGATAGTTTTGTCCAAGTTGTAAAGCATTCCCTCCTCCTTTGTCATATGACTAGTACAATCACTATCTATAAACCATGTGTGAGAATTATCCTTAAAAGTTGATTGAATGGCCATGAACAATTCTTTTGCCTCTTTTTCTTACTCATCAGTAAAATTGGCATGTTGAATTCACTGATTCTTAGGTTGAAACCTTCCTTGTGGTTGATTTTGCTTGATTCTACAATTCTTCTCAATATGACCAAGCCTTTTACAAAACCCTGACTGAATCTGCAACTTTCCTTTGTACTAGTAGTTCTTTTCCAAGTTGTTTGTTCTTTGACAAATTCTACAAGTTAAACCTTTATCTCTTCTAACAGCTTCCTTTTCCACCATAATTTGTTTTCCTTTATCTCCCTTATCAGCATAAGATTGCTTGTAATCCTTCATAACTTGTTTACCTTTATGCCTTGGTTGAAAGACTCCCTTAGAAAACTCCTCTTCCTTAATAATTGTTCTTTGTTCCTAAGCTTGTAACTTGCTAATAAGTTGAGCAACATAGAGTGTTTTGAGATTACAAGACTCTTCAATAGCAGATATCTTGGACTAAAACTTTGCTGATACTTATCATCATCTTTTCAACCAAATTTGCATCTTCAAAAACTTCTCCAAGCACCCTAATTTTATTTACCAGCTCAATCAGTTTTGAGGCATACTCCTTTATTGTGTCTCCTTCCTTTATTCTTAACATTTCAAATTCACTTTTTAGAGTTAAGACCTTAACTACCTTAACTCTACTACTACATATAAATTCTGCCTTGAGTTTTTCCTATGCTTCCTTTGATGATTCACAAGTCATGATTCTTGTGAGAATTACATCTGATAAAGCTAAATGAATGCAAGTTAAAGCCCTTGGTTTCCTTGTTTTCATTTCTTCATATTGTTTGATTTGGTTCATGATTGGATTTGGCCCAAGTGTACGAGGATCCTTTTCAGCCTCTACTGCATCCCATAAGCTTAAAGCTTTCATATATGACTTCATTTTTATCTCCCATATGTGGTAATTTTCTCCAATAAATACTTGAGGCTCAGCCCTTAGAAAATTTTAGAGTCCATCTTCTTCCCTCTATGATAACCTTTCTTTGCTATTGTAGCCTTCCTTCCTTTCTTTGTTACAGCTGCAATGTCACAAGTCCCTCAAGAATACAGCTCTAATACCGTTTGTTGGTTTTTGAAATCAGGAAAAACAAAACAAAGTAGAATGACTATCTTCTCATTCACATTTCATCAAATATATAGCATACATACAAAAGTACAATGTGAAAGCATGGCTTAAGGTCTGGTTCTCACCTACTACAATATAGAACATCTTAAAACATGGAAACCAAACAAATACAACAACTCCCAAAATTTAAGCAAACAATAAACAAAAACATCCCTTAATTTAAGAGTAGTTGGTAAAAGCTTACTATTTAACAAGTATCACCCAACCAAGTTGATAACTGAAGACCACCAATTATTGGAGTTGGTAGTGGTTTGGCGTTGGACATGTTTGCTTTAGACAATAATTCTTCAATATATTTTTTGAGACAGTAGTAGACCATGATGAAGACGAGTAACCTCTATGCCAAGAAAAAAGTAACGGGCCCAAATACTTTAATGTAAATTGTAGGGAATGTACAAGAAATCAATTTGACGATCATCACTGCCTGTGATAATAATATCATCCACATAAGCGAAGAGATATGCGGTAGAGCTGCTTGTGTGCCTAATAAATAATGAATGATCAGAGGTGGCTTGCTTAAAACCAAGTAATTGAAGGGCAAAACCTAATTTTTCAAACCATGCACGTGGAACCTGTTTGAGCCCATAAAATGCCTTATTTAATTTGCAACCAAGGTGAGCTTTGTTGGTTCAATAAATCCAGGCGGTTGTTTCATGTAAACAGATTCATGGAGGTCACCATGCAAGAAAGCATTGTTGAAGTCCAGCTGCCTAAGAGACCACTTGTTTGCAAGAGAGATAGACAATAGCACACGAATGGTTATTGGTTTAACAACTGGACTAAATGTTTTTAAAATCAAATCCAGGTATCTGGTTAAATCCCTCAGCAACGAGACGTGCTGTAAATCGTTGCACACTACCATCTGGATTTTCCTTGACACGATAAACCAATTTGCAGCCAACGATGTGCCGATTTGGTGGTGAATGAGACAATGACCACGTGTTATTTTGCATGGGAGCACCATATTCCTCGTCCATGGCCTTTTCCAGTCAGATGACTGCATGGCTTCCGTGACTGTTATTGGTATGGACCATTGTGAACGATCATGCATGAGGAGGATGCGTGGTTTGAGTTTTCCAGTTTTCCCTTGTGAGCAGAGGATGCTTATTTGTTGGTGGAGGAAGGGAAGGCTTGGGTGGGGAATTTGTTGTTGATGGAGTCTCTGCTTGAGAGTCGGTATTAGTGTGGATGGAATGGTCGGTTATAGGAGCAACATTAACTGGTGCATACGTAAGCAACACACAATACATGTGTATCTAGCGAAGTGGTCAACAAAGCTTACGTAATACCGGTTGCCATTTGATGATAATAATGGAGCTGGACCCCACAAATAAATATTTATTAAGAACAAAGGTTCATGATATGTTGTAGTGGACCGTGGGAAAGGTAATTTTTGACCTTTTCGAAGTTGGCAAGCAGAACATAGGTATTTTATTGGAGATAAAATTGACATTACAGTACTTCATAGCAGTTTCTGTGACTTCCAGAGAGGGGTGTCCTAGTCTTCTTTTGTGCCACAAAAGAAGGTTGGAGGAACTGAACTCTTTATTTGCAACTAAACATAAATTGGAAGAGGACAATCCTGTGTGATCTCTAGACTTGCGTTGCCAACTTTGTCCACGAATTGTCTGAGCTCCAAATGTGTATAGGTCATGTTTAAGTTGGCCTCTAAGCAGTGTTGATCCCATGCACCGATCTTTAATTTACAAAACAAACAGTCGGGTGAAATTAGAAAAAGACATTATTGTCCGCTGT
>CM017579.2:1154434-1209329 GCA_007844105.2 Rhamnella rubrinervis
CTCCTTTGAGAGAGAGTGCAACTTTAAACCAAATAAAGTTGCATGATGAAAAAGTGTCAATAAGCTTCAAAGCACTCACAACCATTTATTCTTCAGTAAGTGATACTATTTTTACAATGATTATGGTGTGGAAAACAACAAAAGAAGCTTGGGATAAGCTCTAAGAAGAGTTCCAAAGGAGTTCAAGAACAAGACAAATGCAAATGCTCAATTTGAGATGAGAGTTTGAGTTCTTAAAGATGAAGGAGAATTAAAGAATCAAAAACTTTACCACTAAACTTCTCAATGTGATAAACCAAATAAGGTTTTTTGGTGAAGAACTCAACAACTCAAGGATAATTGAGAAGGTCCTTGTAAGTCTTCTGGCGAAATTTGAATCTAAAATTTCTTCTCTTGAAGAATCAAGGAATGTAAGTGAGATTACTCTATCCGAGTTGATTAATGCATTACAAGCTACCAAACAAAGAAGGCAAATGAGGAATGAGGAGTGCTTGGAGAATGCTTTCATCACAAACCAAAGAAGCAAAGCTCCCACACAACATCAAAGAAGGCCACAATAAATGAAGACCTATGCTCCTTGCCCACATTGTAAGAAGCAAGGCCATGCCCCAACACATTGTTGGTGGAGACCCAATGCCCTTTGCCAAAAATGCGAGCAAAGGGGACATATTGAGAAGGTATTCAAAATAAGACTTGAACCAAGACAACAAGCCAATGCTGTCTATGGACCCATGGAGGATGAACAAGTTGGCACGCTCTTTGTTGCAACATGCATGAAGGCACAACATGCCTTCACATGTCTCACAAGGAAACATGGTTTAAGAACATGGACAAAACACACAAAACCAAAGTGAGGATTGCAAATGGAAGTTGAAGGCAAATGAGATATTATGATGCACACGATCAAAGGTATGAGAATTATACATGATGTCCTATATGTCCCATCATTATTTGATAATATACTAAGTGTATGACAATTGTTAGAAAAGAACTTTACACTAAACTTTTCTAACAATGCTTGCACTATAGTAAATCCTAATGGAGTTGAAGTTTTTGTGGTAAAAATGAAAAACAAAAATTTTAAAATTGACTGGAGTAAGTGGGAGTTACAAGAAAATGATGATGATAAGCCACAAGGAGATGGTGATGATCAAATCCAAGAGCATGATGTTGATGTTGATGATGGGCTACAACAATCTATTGGAACCAATCTTGATGTTGGTCATGGAGTTAGGGGAAAAAGGCCCCTAATGGACATATATGAAAGATGCAATGTTGCCACAATTGATCTAATAAGTGATGAAGAAGCCTTTGAGAAGAAGGAATTGAAGAGTATGCATGAAGGCTCTTGATGGTTTACAAGGACAAATGTATGGGGGGACTGGCTGCATTTTCAGGAGAACAACACCTTATGGGTTTAGTCCACTTAGAGCTACGGAACACCATGGTAGGAAGAAAATTAAGTTGTTTCTAAGAGAATCCAAGAAGGCATCAAAGAAGGATGAAGATGAGGTGGTAGTTTGCCTATCAATGAAGAACATTCTTAATGTTTAAAACAAAATTGCCAAGGAGGAGTGTTGAAGCAGTGGCAAATTTGCCATAAACAAATGTTATTTTCAAAATATGCAAGCTGAAAATTCATTTTTCCCATGCAAGTTTAGTTTTTATTGTAGTATTTTAGACACCTAGACCCTTGTTTTAGGTTGTAAGCATAGGCAAAGGATGTTGTTTTTGAATTTTAAAAATTAAACTTTTATATATGGAAGTCTCTCCTATAAGAAGCCAGCTGATTATCACTGAAAATAGAGTAACCTTTATGCCATTTTCGTGCATACATGAAAACAGCCATATTTTCTCTGTTTTATCTGCAGAAAACAGAGCATAAACACAGCTAAAGTTGAGACCTTTATGCATTGCTTCTTATTGCAATACCCATACCCGTTTCTATACTTAATACTCTGTTTTTTGCTGCCAGAAAACAGAGAAACAACCAGCTCCTACCCGTGTGTTTCATGTATATGCACAAAGTGAAGTTTCATCTCTTCTTTTGTGAAATTTAGATCAAATACCATATCAAACCCCAACAGTCTTACCATTCCTTGGCTAGTTTGAACGAGAGCACCAGATCCTGAAGATGCAAAGTTCACTCCATTTGTGAATTCATGATTTTGGGGTTGTAGATATGGTGGAATGAGTGGCAACTTCGCGTACTCGGCTTGTATCCAGAAAGGTTTAAATAGTCAGTTTCTTATAATTCTATAAAACCAACACCATATATTATGTAACTTATATATATATATATATATATATATATATATATATATATATGTACACATATATATTATAATTAGCTTACCAATGAAATCTGGGAATAGACGACCGTCCGAAACTCTCCCGGTTGGGTGTTTAAAGAAGGTTTCACCATACGGAGGATAATTTGCCTTGTAAGTAGTATTGATATAATTGTTATTTCCGGCATCAAATATGGAATCACCAAAGATGAATAAGCTGGATACATGATTTTTCAACAGCCCAGGGTAAGCATCTGTGAGGACAACACTTGTTGTACAGAAAACAAACAGACAAATGCGGAAGCTTAACTTTCTCATAGAAAATTAGTACTCTTTTACTAGGTTTATGTTCTTTAATATCTTGATAATATCTTTTATATATATAGATATATATATATATATATATATATATATAATATACATATATATTAATAAATATTTTTACATTATTAATCATTAATTTAGTGCTTTAGAATGTATATTAAAACATAAATATATAATAATATTAGTTTGTGGACCTGTTTGACACAATATATTTCAAAAACCTGTTTACCTTCCTCTACTTGTATGTAGGATTATCTACTCTTCTAATTCTCTTTGGATAGCGACATTCAGCCAACCGTGGTTGACGAACATCAAAAAGCACAAGCTGCCATGCGCGCTCCTCGTCGTTTTATATTTGACAAGTCTTGGTCAAGTGCCCGAGTGAGAAAGGTGCTGTAAATATTAATTTTAAAGCTATTTTTTTTGTATATTTGATTTGCATGCGTGTTTGTGTTTAAATTGCGTTTATATATATGGTAGTGAAACATATACGATCTTATCTGATTTGTTTTTCTCTAAATTAGAGATCACTATGAAGCTGAAAATATTGAATAAAAACATTAAGATCTGGAAATTTTATCTTCAAATTTGGTGGGCGGCCTCAAGTGTCCATTATCGGTCTACCAAACCTTTCAGTCTTGTAATGTTCGGATTTCTGCACAAAGATTTATAACGAATAATACATGGACACGCGGACTACAATTAAGCATGTTTGACTAGGGCCCATGAAAAATTAATTTGATGAGCTTAGACAGTTTTCCAGGGTCATCTACGTTGGGCCAGTCAGATGAGGGGCCATAATTAAACTTATTGAGGCCCATTAAATCTATTTACAAGGTCGGGTTTTACGACCTTATAACTATTCGCTCAAAATTAATAAAATAATTAATTTTTTTTTAATTTGTTACCATAATAAAAGTGTACTTTTTTAATTTGTATATTTATTATTCTATCCTTACTCCTTTAATATTTAAATTCGATCAATGTTATATTTATTTTTATCATTTTTTTTATTTTTCTTTTATATGAAATCCGACCTAACATACATTCTGAATTTTATTATGTTTTTGTGTTAAAAGAATAGATATATTTTTTATACATATATTTTGGGTGTGAAAATCTTGAAAACCATGATTTTTATTGTGGATTTTGTAAAAATTTGAAGAAAATTGACAATCGATCCGATAATCAAACGGTCGAGTCTAACCTTCAAACATTTGAATCTGACCATTCAATGGTTGGATTTGACCATCAACAATTGAATCCGACCCTTAGCTTTCCAATCAATCATTTTCTGATAAAAAAAAATAAATAAGTGTACAAAATTTCAATATACATACCTTATTCGATGAGAGATGAATTTAATCTAAGAGGGGAAGTTAGGGAGATGAATTTAAACGGATAGTTTGAGACAAGAATTTCATAAGATAGTTTGAGAGAAAAGTTTTACAATTTAAAGTTTTACAATATGAGAGATTGTACATGTTATACGAGATGTTGAAATAAATGAAATTAAATTACAATAATAAATAAAATGAGATAGTATAGTAGAGATGGTTGTAGTGAATAGTAGTTTGAAATTATGAAGGGTAGGAAAGTAAATATATAAGTTAAAAAGTGTACTTTTTGTTATGACAGAGAATGAGAAAAGAAATTTGTTTCGGCCGTGGATTTTGTGCTCTCAAATCTCTCTCACCAGGACATGAAAGTATGTAATCGTGGTGTTGCCTGCTGTGATGATGGTTGGTACGTCTATCTCAAAGCAGGTAAGCTGGAAGCGTTAGCCAGGCTACTTGAATCCTTATTCTTCAAATGAACCTTCAAAATAGTAAATAGGTTAGTGGGGGAGGCGTGCACCCTTCAATGCCCAAGTTAGCATAAATTCCATGTTGCACTATGAATAAAATAAAGTATGAGTTTTTATGGAGGATGGTTCGAGTGAAGCAAAACTTTAGGCCACGGTGTAGGTCATTGGTTATGGGAGGATACTCCTCTTGCTAGAAAATGCTTTGTGTTTTCAAACTAGAGGGGATGTAACTTACTCGGATATGCACAAGCTTGGAATTGGAGAAGTAATAGTGAGCAATGGAGTAAAAGAATGGCTAAAAAGTCTCATTCACCCTTTTACCTCTTCACCTTAAATACTTTCTTAAGAGTTTTTGGATGAGCGACATGTGTTGAGAGATCAATGGAGAAAGTGTTGCCACCTGTACCCCAGCTGAAATCAGATTTGAATTGGCTTTCTTATTGCTGTCGGCCTGGATGGCCTTAGCTGATAGTCCAGCTGACTTGGCATAGTGTAGGCGCATGAGGAGGTCCTACGTAGACATTTCAAACACCATTTCAGGCGTGGTGGATGGTGTCTCCACCTGTGCAGGCTGAATTGTTGGACAATAATGGGTTTGGTAGAGCCTTTTCTTTTTTGGGTGCAAAGGTTTTCTATGCAGTCGGCATGTCCCCTCTATTTGAGGAAAGATTTTGCACATTAGGCTAATCAACCCTACTCATTGCAATTAATGCCACTTTAGAATTAATGCCACTTTAGAATGGTAGGTGAAGACATTGAAGACATTAAATGCCCTGACTAAGTGGAAAACTTTCATGCACCTTCCTTTTGTTTTTAGGCCAACTAGTTGGGCTGACAACAATGTGGATCTCTTCACCTCCTCTTCCTTTGATGGGTTTCATTGGGTTAGTCTTATTGGGGGCCTTAATTTATTATCCAAAACACAATTAATTATTTTATTAATTTTAACTGTACGAATAGCTGTATGACTATAAAATCCACCTTAAAGTCTTCAAGCTAGAGCCTATATATTAGATACATATAGCAAGGTTTTAAGCTAAAAGTCAAATTTCATGATAAATCAACTGCATTCTAAGTAAAAAAAAATAATATCGCAGTGTTCTCAGCTTTCTTAACGTACGGATGGAAAATAGTAATAATTCTAAAAGAATTGAACACTTTAACCCATTGGTCGAAATCGATTAGAGTAAATATCTAAATGCCATTTTAGGTCACATGACATATACATGGAGTATTTCTTTTTAATTCTTTAGATATAAGTTATGGATTTGACAAAGTGAAATGAAAACCATAGTTTATGGTGCAATATGATGGTTTTTGAAGTGTGCAAAACATATGATAATTGATGAAGGTAAATTGTGATTAAGTCAACTATTTATGAAGAAAAAAAAAACTCCAAATTGAACCAAATAGCTCCTATAAAGGACAGCAAAAACATATGAGTTATATATATATATATATATATATATATATATATATATATATCCATATATGGCTCAAGAAATCAACATTTACAAGGATTCAAATAAGGCTTTGAGATTATAAGGCCCTGTGACACTGGACTTTCCACTCCAAGAAAGTTGAGCCAATTGCTGATAGGCCCTTTCAGTGGGATGAGCTGAGTCAAAGAAGACATATTCGCTGGCATTGTCACATAGCTCATACTCTTTCAAACCTCTCCTGCCTCCACAGCTTAGTATTCCTCTATATGGTCCGCTTCCACAGCATGCTACCTTCCCTTCCTTGAAGTCTATACAATATGAATCAAACCAAAATAATTAAAAATACTAAGAAGAAACATGTTTAATACAAATAATTTTCCTAGAAATAATAAAGACCACAAATATACCGTATTTGGAAGGGTGATTAATCATTTCTTCCAAAAGCGTATGAAAATCAGGAATTGAGTATCTGAATCCCTTGAGGTCCCTTTGTAGCTTTTGGAGGAGTTTGGAAAGTTGTTTGTTGTGAAGTTCTTCATACGGTGCAACTCTATCAAAGCAAGCACCACTGTTTTCCACTTCAAGCACTCTTGCGTATGGTACACACTCTAAAGGCCACAGGCTTGGAAACCCAAATTTCCTTCCTCCGATATCATATATTTCCTAATTGGGCACACATCAAACACTTAGTTATGAAACATAACCATTTTTGAAATACCTAAGTGTAAACTTTTCAGATTGATAAATCATGTATATATAATATAAGGAAAGGAATCTATGATCATGCTTATAAGCTAAAACTTACTTTGATCACATCTGTTATGTTGCCTATAACCAGCCCTATGAATTGTTCCACAGAATAGATTTGAAGAACGCTGGAGTTTGTCTCAAATGGGAATATATAGTCGTTGCCTCCAATACTAAACAAGTAAACGGCTCTGGATAGCAGAGTTTTGGCCTCTGCATCACCTAGTTGCAGCCTCAATATTCTGCTAACGTTCTTGAAATAACCAAGTTGAGTTTTAAGATCTATAACCTGAAAATATTGCAGTGTTCAGAATTATTTCAATAATTAATAAATGCAAACTATATATATAAAAGCAAATTAAACGCGCACCAATCCTGTCCGAGTTTCAGCAAGAGCACCAGCTCCTGCTGATGCAAAGTTCACCCCGTATATAAATTGGTCAATACCCGGATGTAGATATGGTGGAATGTATGGTAACTTGGCATACTCAGCTGTTTTATGGCAAAGATTTAACGTAGTCAGTTTTTGATAAAATTACATACTACTGAAAGTGAAAACATGCATTTTGAGAATGTTACTTACCAATGAAGTCGGGAACTAAGCGTCCATCAGAAAATCTCCCACTTGGGTACTTGAAGGTGGTTTCACCGTATGGCCAATAATTTGCCTTGCCAGTAGTGTTGATGTAGTTGTTATTCCCAGCATCAAACTGTGAATCCCCAAACACAAATAGGGCTACATGCTTTCTTGACAGCCAAGGTTCCTTCAAACTTTTTGCTCGGACATTGAAGTGGCCTACAATGCAGAAAATAAAGAGAAAAATATGCTGGTTTGACTTTGCCATGTGAGAGACTGCCTGTACTACATATATCTTTAATTACATTGATCGTATATAAGCCCACCGCTCCCTTCTCTCTCTTTCATCTATACATTAATTCAAATGTGTTAAAAAATATCATCGAAACAAATATTTTCCTAGGCAACATTTTTGTGTAAACCATTAAAATAAGCAACTAAACTTTGAAGATTGAATAAACAATAAAGCGAAATATTTTCTTAGGCGTCATTTTTGTGTAAACCATTAAAATAAGCAACTAAACTTTGAAGATTGAATAAACAATAAAGCGATGACCGAGTCACAACTGTCAAACCTCAGTAATAACAAATTGGTTTTAGGTACAGTAAAACCTCTTTATAATTATATTATTGAAACTAAATAAATTTTATTAATACGAAGAGGTTTTTTTTTTTTTTTTTTTATAGATACAATGAATAGATACAATGAAGAGGTTATAACTCAATAGAGGTGTTGTTAAATTATTTTTCTTTATTTTTACTTAGTTATTTATAGTGCAAGTTGCATAGGAGTAAAATATATAATTATTAATTAATGTAGCATCTTAAGTCTCAAAGCATACATATATTAATAAAAGGTATTTATATAGTTTATTAAAATAGTACATGCATTCATGTAGTGTTGGAATATGTAAAGTCATATTAAAAATCTAAATTACATTTTCTTTAATATTTTTTTTAATGTAAATTCAATAAATTCATATTGATGAGGTACTACGCATCTGCAAATTTAAAGATATGATAGCAACTATAAAAACATAAATCATTGTCTCAAACAATTTTAGATAAATATTTTATTTCATCTTAAACTTTTAATGTAACCAAGTATATACTTTTTGCAATCTATATAATTATTAATATGTAGAGATAAATTTTTTAAGACAGGACTAAAAAATGTATAACTTATTACAATATAGAATTTATTATTATTTATAACTAGCTCAAGTTGAAATCATAAGTTTTTATTATTACATGAAGGTTATTTTATATAGAGTATCACTATGAAGATGTTTTACTATAAATTAAAACAATTCAAATTGTGCATGTTTTTAATTTTCAATAATTGATTGATAATTTAATCATTTTATTGTAGAACGAATTTACCAGGATCTGGATTTGTAACCTTTTAAACTATTAATTTGAGAGAGGAAATAAAAAGACAGATTTTTGTATTTGGTGTTAACTATGCAATTGACTTATTATATAACTTTTGGATGCATGTAAAGCTTATTGTCAATTTGAAGTATTATCACATATATATAGTCATTATTTTAAACTATCCATACAGATATAGTCTCAAAACTTAAAAGTAAATTTTAGTAAATATATGTAAGATTCACATATATAGGGCACGTTACATATACATTGAGGAATCAACATGCCTCTCACAGTTATATGTGCCGTATATTGGAGAATACATTTGCATGGACTACAATTTAGCAAGTTCGACTAGGCCCTATAAAAATGGGTTTAGAAACTTTAGGGTCTGTTTGATAATATAATTGTTTATTATTTTTATTTTTAATTTTTTTTCTTAAATTATATATAATTTAGTTAGTTTAAAAGTTAATTAGAGTTTGTTAAATGTTAGTTAGACTACTTAATTGAGCAAAAATTTTAAAACACAAACAGAAAATTAAAACACTTTGAAAGTGTTTTCATTTTCTATTTTATTTTTTATTTTCCTTTATATTTTTACTCAATTAAGTAGTCTAACTTACATTTAAGAAACTCCAATCAAGTTCTAAACTAACTAAAATACATATAATTCAAGAAAAAAAATTAAAAACAAATATAAAAAATAATCATATTATCAAACAAACTCTTAACAAGTTCCTATTAGTTGGGCTATATGCATGAATGCCCATAATTAAGTTACAAAGATGGAACCCATACTGCCTTGCCGCATACATTGAAAGTTTGTTGACGATGTCCATGTGCATGCATACGCACTTCTAATTATAAGGGGTTATAAAGTTAAAAGTCAAATTTCATGATCAATTTAACTGCCTTTTAATTGAGAATATTATGATATTGTGCTCTAAATTGTCCCTTTACTTATTTAAGTGACATATATGGAGGTATTTATGAGGGAAAAATAGAAAAACTAGCATAAAATATTGGTGCACGTTTGTAATATTATACAACACAAGCATGTAGTTATTAAAATTAATCTCTTAGGAGGAGCTAGATTCCTAACATGTATGCCTATCTCTCACTCTATTGGAAACCATATTTTTCTTGCTCATCAAGTTTCAGGACTTTAGCTTTATGCTTCTCCCATTTTTCATCTGCTTAAGGAATTAACGAACCTAGATTACATATCTCCCTGCAAGTTTCTTTATATGTATCTCTCAAATAAAATTAAAATTAAAATGTCAAATTTTAATTAAGAGAAATAGATTAAAAACAAAAAAGAAAAAAAAAACATGGAGAAAATAGATGAACTGGGCTAAAAATTAACATCTCTCTTAATTATATGTGCGTGTGTATATGGTAGGATACATTTTGGTGGACTACAATTATATGTGTTCATAACTAAAATTATTGAGTTCCCCTAAATCTAAATAAGGCGCCTTCTAAATCTAATTACAGGGACCCACCTATTAGCCTAATCGCAGAAATTAAAAGTTTGTTGACATGTCAATGTGCTTGCATACGCACACATTGCTTTTAATATTAAGGGGTTTTATTTAATCTGAAAGTCAAATTTGACGATTCAACTAAAAATATTATGATATTATTCTCTGCTTGTTTGACACCGATCGAAAATACTAATAATTGTAAAACAATTTCACACTTTCTATGTGTCAACTCATTGATTAGCCTAGTACTCAGCAAAACAAACTATATATATATATATATATATATATATATATATATATATATATATATATAAGAAATGTAACGCTTGCAGGTATGGTGGAATCTATGGTAACTTGGTATACTCATTCCCATTCCAATTCTGTTTTCCTTCCTCTCATTACCATTATACTTGAGAAATTTTTTTATGTACAAGAAATAATTTTCAAATTTTTTTCTTTAAAGAAAAACTCATATATTTCTTTACACATAAACGCTGTTTAGTTATTTTGTAACCTAAATTGAATTGGTTTCTCCTTATGACCATCAGAACCCCCATTGATATATTACCCTAGTTCTCTGTTTTGAATTTCTGTTTCATTCAAATGGATCTTGGTCTTTCATTTGTATATATTGATAAACCCAAAGAGTCTAAACCATTATATTGAAGCGGCAATAATTTCAGGGGGGGGAAAAAAAAGAAAAAAAGAAAAGGGCAATAGCCTATTTCTGTTTCCTTGAGAAGAAAAAACACGAAAAAATGTAAAGAAAAGAAAAAAGAAATGCGAACGGTGAGCAGTTGTAAATAATTTGGCACCCTTTCATTGGAGGAACGTGGGTGGAAAAAGATCTGAGGGACGTGGATGGAAAGGAACGAAACAATATTCGTATGCTGACAATTTTATAAGGCCACCACTCCCTGCTTTCTCTTTCATGTATGCCTTATTCAAATGTATTTTAAACTATCAATATTTAACAAATATTTTCTTAGGAGACATTATTGTGTAAACCAACTTAATTCAAATTTATTAAAAACTATTACAATAACAAATTTTTTCTTAGGATACATTTTTGTGTGAACCATGCCCTGAAAACTTAAAAAGTATTGATCAATTGATAACATCTTTTGCCTAAAAGATTCTACATAATTAAATATGGACAAGCAGTTTGATGAGTTTATGGATTGTGGTTGTCAAGTGTATCAAGTATTTAAACTTAAATAGCATTATATTTTAGATTTAAATATATAACATTCTTTTTCTCATAAGACATCTAGTTTAGGAAGATGGTAAAAACAGCTTCTGTATATGGTTACTAAGATTTTAGTCCATTCTTGGTTTTTGAAGTTTTTTTCTTTGATGCTGGATTGACCATTAAATTATGATTACAGAACTTTGGAACAGTTTACGCCATACAGCACAAACACTATGGGTGTGGTCTGTATGCAAAATGCTTATCACACATCCATGATACTGTTTTCAAGTTCTAAACATTTTAACTATTCTGTTTAAAGATATTGTATTTTTGTATCTTACATGTGAATTGGTATGCAGGGTGCTGTTAAGGGTCGTAATGTGGCAAATATTTTACCCATTTTGTATCCATCATCATCTACAAGTCAAATGAAGAGCCTTCAATATTTAAAAGAATAAACATATACATCTTTAATTAACGCTTTTATTTATCTAAGAATGACATTTATGGAGGTATTTACGAGAGAAAGAAAAGCTACTAGGAAACCCTTAAAATGTTTTACAGCACAAGCATGTAGGAATTATAAATGGAATATATGGCTCAAGAAATGAGCAATTAGTAAGATTCAAAGAGGGTTTTGAGATTGAAAGACCCTGTGACACTGGAATTTCCACTCCAAAAAAGTTGAGCCAATTGTTGGTAGGCCCTCTCAGTGGGATGACTAAAATCGAAGAATACATATTCATTGACATTTTGACATACATGAAACTCTTTCACACCTCTCCTCCCTCCACAACTTATTATCCCCCTGTATGGTCCACTGCCACAGCATGCTACTTTACCTTTCTTAAAACCTTCACAAGGAATTAAACTCACAACAATTAAAATACTAATTTATAGTAAGACGAAACCATATATATATATATATATATAATGCATTTTAATTAATTAGCCTAAATAATTAAGAGTTCCATATACCATATTTAGAAGGGTGATTAATCATTTCTTCCAAAAGTGTATGAAAATCAGGAGTTGAGTATTTGAATCCCTTGAGGTCGCTTTTTAGATTTTGGAGGAGCTTGGAAAGTTGTTTGTTGTGAAGTTCAATATATGGTGCAAGTCTATCCAAGCAAGCACCCTTGTTTCCCCCTTCAAGCACCCTTGCATTTGGTACACACCCCATAGGCCACAGACTTGGAAACCCAAATTTCCTTCCTCCAATCTCATATATTTCCTAAGTAAATGACACAAATCAAACACTAAATTATCAAACATAAACATTGTTTCCAACCAAACAATATTTCAGATAGGTAATCATATAGATATAATATATGGGATAAAATGCTGATGTTGGATATTAAACTTTTTTTACCAACTACTCCTCAATTAGGGAACTTGTTTTGTTTACTTTTTAGTGAAATTCTGAAAGTGGTTGTATTTGATTGTATGCCAATATTATTGTACTGTACGTGGTAGGTGATATTCAGACTTCAATCAAGCTTTTGTAACCTATTAGGTGAAAAATGTGAATGAGAAGGAGCCATTATACTCTATTTTGTTTTCCTGATTTCAAAAGGCTAACAAATGGTATCAGAACTATATTCTTAAGAGACCTATGAGATTGCAGCTACAACAGTAAAGGAAGGTTATCATAGCAAAGGATGGTCATCACAACAAAGGAAGGAAGAAGATGGACTCTGTCAGATTTCTAAAGGCTGAGCCACCACTGTTTACAGGGGAAAATTATCACATATGGGAAAGGAAGATGAAGGCATATCTGCAAGCCTTGAGCTTATGGGATGTAGTGGAAGTACAAGAAGATCCCCGACCATTAGGACCAAATCCAACCTTAAACTAGATCAAGTTGTATGAAGAGATGAGCGCAAGAAAACCAAGGGCTCTCACCTGCATTCATTCAGCCTTGTCTGATGTTGTTTTCACAAGAATTATGACTTGTGAATCACCAAAAGAAGTATGGGACAAACTTAAGGAAGAGTTTGAAGGGAGTTCAAGAGTTAAGGCAATAAAAGTCTTAACTATAAAAAAAGAATTTGAAATGTTAAGAATGAAAGAGGGTGAGACTGTGAAAGAGCATTATGCAAAACTCTTGGAACTGGTGAACAAAATAAGGATACTTGGAGAAACCTTTGAAGACTCAAAAGTTGTGGATAAAATTATGACAAGTTTACTAGCAAAGTTTGAGTAAAAAATCTCAGCCATTAAAGAGTCTTCTGATCTCAAGACACTCTCAGTTGCTGAGTTGATCAGCAAGCTCCAAACTCAGGAACAAAGAGCAAACATAATAGAAGAAGAGACATCTAAGGGTGCTTTTCAAGCAAAACAAAAAGGAAGACAGATGATAAGGGGTAATAAGCAATTTGATGTAGACAATGGAGGTAAAGGAAAGGGTTTAACAAATCAAAGGCAATATTTGAGAAAAGATAAATTTTCTCTTGCAAAATTTGTCAAAGGACAAATAACTTGGAAAAAGACTGCTGGTATAAAGGAAAACCATAGATTCAATGTAGATTTTGCAAAAAATTTGGGCAAATAGGAAAGAACTAGGGTCAAGCAAAATCAAGGTCCTAAAAAGTATCAGACAAAGGATCAAACCTCACAACAAGCGAACTTTACTGATGAACAAAAGGAAGAAGAGATAGAGAGTACTTTTAAGGTCAAGGTGAAGCTTGGAAATTGTCAAGTGGTTCAAACAAAAGAGAAAGGATCAATTGAAGTTGATATACAACAAGGTACAAAATATATTCATAATGTTCTTTATGTACCTTGTCTAACACAAAATCTATTAAATGTTGCACAAACGCTTGCAAATGGTTATTCATTGCTATTTGAAAATCATTTATGTTATATCTACGATGGCCATGGCTTTTTGATTGTTAGAGTACCTATGGTTCATAAAAGCTTTCTTTTAAATTGGAATGTTGTGAATGAAAGTGTAAATTTTGCAACCAATGATGAGTTTGCAATATGACATAGGAGATATGGGCACTTCAACCTTGTTGGTTTAAGGTTTATGCAATATAATGGTTTAACTCTAGACTTACTTGAAATTATGAAGAATGATGATGTGTGTGGTTCATGTCAGTTGAGAAAAAAGCATAGGCATGCATTTCCTAGAAATTCAACATGGAGGGCAAGAGAAAAATTAGACACTCAAATTTGTGTGGTCCAATGAGTATAGAAACTTTAAATCCAAATAAGTATTTTGTACTCTTTATTGATGACCTGACTAGGATGACTTGGGTGTATTTTTTGAGAAGTAAAAGGGATGTATTTTCTAGTTTTAAGGAATTTAAAAGCATGGTGGAAACACAACGTGGGTGTAAACTAAAAATTTTAAGGACACATCTAATGAGTTTAAGAAGTTTTTTGCTGAAATGGGTATTAAACACTAACTGACAGTCAGCTATACACCACAATAAAATGGTGTTTCCGAGAGAAAAATAAAATTGTGGTAGAAATGGCAAGGTATATGCTGATGGACAAGAAATTGCCATTAAAATTTTGTGTTGAAGTTGTTCATACAGCAGTTTACTTGCTAAATAGGCTTCCTACTAGATTAGTCAAGCAACAAACACCAATGGAAGCTTAGTCAGCGTTTAAACCATCAGCAATATTTAGATCAACATGTTATATTCATGTGCCCTTTATTAAAAGGAATAAGTTGGATCAAAAGGCTGAAGTGGGAATTTTGGTAGGCTATTCTACTATGTTAAAAGGCTAGAGTGTACAATATTCATAACCAGAAGCTTTTCATTAGCATAGATGTTTTTGTTGATGAAACTTCTTATTGGAATTGGGATCAAAGTGATGTTTTGAAAAATGATATATCTTATCATGGATTAGAGTTGCATTCAGATTTCTCAAATTAGTTTACTTCAAGTTCATATTCAAGACTAGATGTTTGTGAGGATCCTACACCTGATTCACTTGTACTTAAGACAAAATCTTTGTTTGAATTTTATGAAAGGTGCAATTTTACAATTTTAGAACCATCATCTTGTGAGGAAGCTTCTAAGTTTGAAGAATAGAGTGCTGCAATGAAGGAGGAGTTAAGAATGATTGAAAAGAATGGCACATGGACACTAGTGGATAGACTTGATTCAAGAAATGTGATTGGAGTCAAATGGATTTTCAGAACTAAGCAAAATCCTGATAGTACCATTTATAAGCATAAGGCAAGGTTGGTTGTGAAAGGATATTGACAACTACTTGGTGTGGATTATGGAGATACATTTGCTCCAGTTGCAAGGCATGAAACCATAAGGCTCATTTTTGCCTTGAGTACACAAAATAAATGGAATGTGTATCATCTTGATATTAAGCTAGCCTTCTTGAATGATGACTTATAGGAGGAGTTATTCATTGACCAACCAGAAGGTTTTAAAGTTCAAGGAAGGGAAGACAAAGTGTATAAGCTTCATAAAACTTTATATGGTCTTAAGTAAGCTCCTCGGGATATAGCAAAGTAGATTCACATTTGTTACAATGTAGATTTGCTAGAAGTGAGAATGAAGATACATTGTATGTTAAGAAGGCAAACAATGGAGACATGTTGATTGTATCAATTTATGTTGGTGATATGTTAGTGACTGGAAGCAATTCAATGTTAGTTTCTGAATTCAAAAAGGAGATGGATGATATGTTTGAAACGTCAGATTTAGGTTGCATGACATATTTTCTAGAAATGGAAGTTAAGGTTTTGATGGCATCTTTATATATTAAAAGAGATATGCGTTTAATCTATTAAAAAGGTCATGGACAAAAGCAAAATTCTTGCTACACCTCTTGTTTAAAATTAGAAGTTGTCAAAGGTTGAAAAGAGTGATGAAGTGGGTCCAAGTTATTACAAAAGCTTAGTGGGAAGTCTTTTGTATTTAACATCATCCAGACCAGATTTAATGTTTACAAGGCCAGTTCAACACTAAAAAAGACCTTAAGTAAGTAAAAGAATGAGGCCTTAATTATATATAATTTTTCATAAATTTTATATAATATTTAAAATAATGACTAGTAAATAAATTTATACTTAATAAACAATAAATAGTTATTTAAAATTTATTTTTCTTGCTTTCTAAGATGCAAAGGTAGAAATTAAGTCTTTATATTCTAGTTTTATTAACAAATCTTTCTCAATAGTTTTACTAACTCTTCAATTTTTCTCTTCTTTTTTTTTTTAATTTTTCATAGCCAAATTGATATTTTTTTAGTAGACATTATAATAATTAAAATAAAAAATAACAAACAAATAGCAAATATTAAAATATATATAAAGGAAATATAAAAGCTATAGAATAATAGAACCTGACTTTTTTGTTGTAATAATCAAGCCTTGTAGAGTAAAAATTGAGAGAGTGGCAAAGAGCAATCAATAACTTTAAAATTTAATTTGAAATCAACGTTTAGAAAATAAGAAGAATATAAGAGAAATAATAGTTAAAGAAAATTGAGAGAAAAGTGATAAGATGGTGGAAAGAAAAATAATAAAGAAGATGGAGAGAAAAAAATAACGTTAGAAAATTGATATTAGCTAAAAATTTGAAAAAAAAAATCTAAAAATAGTATTTATTTTTTTCCAAAAAACTGTTTCATTAGCATTAAATATTTGACTTTTTAAAATATTCCATTTTTATTTTGACATTTTTAAGATATGTCTATTATTGTAATACATAATATAATTATATATATATATATATATATATATATATATATATATATATATTCATATATACCTACTACATATATAATAAAAAAATTTGGGGCCTCTATAATATGGGGGCCTTACCCTAAAACCAGCCCTAAATGTTTGTTGTAAGTGTGTTATCTAGGTATATGCAATCACCTAGAGATATTCACTTTAAGAGCTACTAAAAGGGTTTTGAGATATGTCAAAAGAACTCATGATTTTGGTATTTTATATATTTCTGTCAAGAATGGTTTTGCAAGAATTTTCGGATAGTGATTGGGCAGGATGGCATGATGATATGAAAAGTATCACTAGTAATGTTTTCTCTCTTGGATCAGGTGTGTTTTCATGGGTTTCAAGGAAGCAAGATGTGGTAGCACAGTCATGAGAAGAGGCAGAACATATGGCAGCAACAACAGATTCCAATCAAGCTATTTGGTCAAGCAAAGTGGTGGCAGATTTATTTCAAACTCAACATGGTGCAACAATCATTCAAGTGGACAACAAATCAGACATTGTAATGACTAAAAATCCAGTGCAGCATGGTCGGAACAAACATATTAATGTGAAGTTTCATGCAGTCAGGCTAGCTGAAAAGGAAGGTGAAGTGGAACTAGTTCATTGTAAATTTGAAGACCAGCTTGCAGACATCATGACAAAGGCTCTAGGTGCTGGAAATTTTGAATTTTTCAGATCTAAACTTGGAGCATTTAGTAAAAAGTTAAAGGAGGAGTGCTGAATATTAAACGTTTACCAACTACTCCTAAGTTAAGGAACTTATTTTGTTTACTTTTTGCTAAAATTGTGGAACTGATTGTATTTGATTGTATGCCCATATTTTTGTACTGTACGTGGTAGGTGATATTCAGACTTCAATCAAGCTTTTGTATTTTTATTTTTATATGTAACCTATTCAGTGAAAAATGTGAATGAGAAGGAAGCCATTCTACTCTGTTTTGTTTTTCCTGATTTCAAAAGGCTAACAGCAGATTAAGCTAAGAACTTACTTTTATGACATCTGTTATGTTGCCTAGAACCAGGCCTACGAATTGTTCCACGGAATAGATTTGATGAACGCTGGAGTTTGCCTGGAATTGAAATGCATAGTCGATGCCTCCAACACTAAACAGGTAAACAGCTCTTGAAAACAGAGTTTTTGCCTCTGCATCACCTAGTTCCCTCCTCAATATTCTGCTAACATTCTTGAAATAACCAAGTTGAGTTTTTAGGTCTATAACCTGAAAAATGGTTCAGATCGAATGTTTTTAAAAGTGTTAATAGATACAAACTGTATATATATATATATATATATGTATATAGATAGGATGTAAATAATATATATAAGCAATGTAACACGTACCGATCCTGTCAGAGTTTCAGCAAGAGCACCAGCCACTGCTGATGCAAAGTTCACCCCATATATAAACTGGTCAATACCCGGATGTAGATATGGTGGAATGTATGGTAACTTGGCATACTCAGCTGTATTATATCAAAGATTTAACATACTCAGTTTTTGATAAAATTCCATACTGAGCGAAAATAACATGCATTTTGATAATGTTACTTACCAATGAAGTCGGGAACTAGGCGTCCATCACAAAATCTCCCACTTGGGTAATTGAAGGTGGTTTCACCGTATGGCCAATAATTTGCCTTGATAGTAGTGTTGATGTAGTTGTTATTCCCAACATCAAATTGTGAATCCCCAAAGACAAATAGGGCTACATGCTTTGTTGACAGCCAAGGTTGGTCCAAACTTTTTGCTTGGACATTGAAGACGCCTCTGATGCAGAAAATAAAGAGAAAAATTATATGAAGGTTTGACTTTGCCATGTGAGTGACTGCCTGTGCATGAGCTATGTTTCTTTAATTACCTTGATCGTATATAAGGACACAAGAGGTCGCTTGTCTCTTTTTTCGTATTTTCCTCTCTGAAATGAATGGAGAATCAGATAATGTGTCACTCTTCATGGTTTTTTACTTGTCTTTCCAATTAGAATTCGACTTTCTTCCATTTCGATGAAGTATCAAATTTTAATTGAAATCACATATAAGGGGACAGGGAGTATGACAAGTGATTTGGGTTCATGAATGGGTGTTACATCATCTGATACTTTTCATCACTTGACTTTGTTCTGTCTCCTCACCGTTTGTTTGTTTTTTCGTTTTCAATTTTTTTTAAAAAAAATTTCCTTAATTTAATTCTGATTCTACTTATGAAATTTTTTTATACAAGAAATTAACTTTCATTTAAAAAAAAAAAAAATCATAGATTCCTTTTTAGAGAAATGCTCACTTAAACCATTTTGTAATCTCTATTGGCTTTGGTTTCTCCTTGATGGCCATTAGAACCCCTATCGATATATTACCCTAGCTGTCTTCCTTGAACTTCTGTTTAAACCAAGTGGATCTTGGTCTTTCACTTGTGTGTATATTAATAGACCTAAAAGAATCTTAAACCATTGTAACCAAGCAGCAATGACTTTAGGGAAAAAAATAATAATAATAAGCAACAATGGCCTATTTGTTTTTTTTTTTTTTTTTTTTTGAGCAATTGGAAAAGTTGTAAATGATTTGGCACCCGTATATTAGAGTGCCAGGGATGGAGATAGAGAAATGGACATGTGATCTTGAAATCCATATAAGGCCACCACTCACTTCGCTCTCTTTCATGTATACCTTAATTCAAATGTATTTAAAACTATCAATATTAAAACAAATATTTTCTTAGGAGAAATTATTGTGAAAACCAATTTAATTCAAGTTTATTAAAAAACATCACTCTCACAAATATTTTCTTAGGATACGTTTTTGTGTAAACCATTAGACTAAATTGCTTGACTTGAATAAACAATAAAGTGATAACCACGGGAGGACATTCTAACCGCAGTAATGACGAATAGCTTTTAGATAAATTAGGATAAGTCAATTTGTGCATATGTTTAATTTTCAATAATTGATTGATCATTTAATTATTTTACTGTAGAACAAGTTGGTCAAATGGTGTTCAAACTGTGCAGTTGGCTTATAATATAACTTGTGGATGCATGTGGAGCGTATTGTCGATTTGAAGTATTATCACATACAAATCATCATGCAAATAGATTTTTGCATTTTTAATTTCCAATAATTTTTTGACAGTTTAAGTATATTATTACAGCAAATTGGTCAGATAATTGCTAAAAGATACGAGTAGCCAGAAATTGCACTTCTTTTTATCAATTAAACTCAATTAGGCCTCCAATACGTAAGAGGTTTGCTGAAGAAATTGGACTTTTTTTTTTTGGTTGTAAATGAAATATGGTATCGGGAGTTATCAATCCAAATTTAGACTATTCAGGTCTTAAGAATTTATTAGAAATTAGGATTTTTTTTTTCATTATCCGGTCTTATATTAAATTCAGTTAACAAGTTAACATCTTTAATACTCTCCCTTTCACATAGCAGGTTGAATGCATCCGAGAGAAGTTTACCAAGGCACATGATGTGGATCGATTTAACCCTTTTATTTATTTAAGAATGACATAAATGGAGGTGGAGGTATTTATTGGGTTGGGTGTTGTTTTGGGGAGGGTGCCTAACTCAAAATATTGGGGCACATTTATAATGTTATTGTTTATGACAGATTTTGCTCCACCACAAACCGTCGTGCATCTATCGCCGACCTACAAAACAAAGGAACGTTAAGCTTTTAGGGGCACCGGTGTGGTACCGGCCAAAAACACTCCGACGCTCAAGTCAGTATGTGTATGAGTAGACTTTGGGCTTTTGAATGTAAAATCAGCTTAGAATGCGTACCTTTGCTATGAGTGATAGTGGATATTTATAGGTTTGGCTTTGCCTTCCTCACCAAGGGTAGGCAAATCTAGCCGCCTTGATTTAGGGCAAGTTCCCAAATTGGCTCTTCCCATATTTGGAAGGTAGAATTTAGGAAAGGATTTTAGCATTGATTGTTGAATGAACTTTTCTATTTGGAACTTTCTTTAACTCTTACCACATTCAAGTCAAGGAAGATCGTCCCGAGCCACTATAGCTGTTCGTTGTTCGACTCTGTTCATGTTCGAGCCAAACCTTCGGGTTGAATATTCAAGCTCCTTCAGAAGACTTCCTGTCCACCCGAGCCGAACCACCGTTAAGATTGGTTTGGCTTTGACAGCTCAGCCCAATGGTCAATCAATCTTCTACCTTAGGCCATGATAGCCCAGTCCGGTTTTCTACCTTGGACCCATTCAACCCAGCTCTGTGGGAATTTTGTTCATACAATTATATAACACAAGCATGTAGGAAATATATATATATATATATATATATATGGGATATCTATAGCTCAAGAAAGGAGCAATTAGTAAGATTCAAAGAGGGCTTTGAGATTAAAAGGCCCCATGACACTGGAATTTTCACTCCAAGAAAGTTGAGCCAATTGCTTATAGACCCTTTCAGTGAGATGGTATGAGTCAAAGAATACATATTCACTAACATTGTCACATAATTCATGCTCTTTCATATCACTCCACCTTCCACAGCTGAATATTCCTCAGATATGGCTTCAATGACAAGCTACCTTCCCTCCCTTGAAGCCTTCACAAGGAATTAAACCCACAACAATTAAAATACTAAATTAATAAGAAACCATATATATATATATATATATATATATATATATATATTATGTAATCCATTTTCATTAATTACCCTAGATAATTAAGAGTACCATATACCATCTTTAGAAGGGTGATTAATAATTTCGTCCACAAGCGTATGAAAATCAGGAATAGAGCATTTGAATCCCTTGAGGTCGTTTTGTAGCTTTTGGAGAAGTTTGGAAAGTTGTTTGTTGTAAAGTTCAATAGATGTTGTAAATCTTTCAAAGCAACCACACATGTTTCCCCCTCCAAAGACCCTTGCATTTGGTGCACACTCAATAGGCCACAGGCTTGGAAACCCAAATTTCCTTCCTCCAATCTCATATATTTCCCAGGTAATTAACACAGATCAAACATTAAATTATTAGACATAAACATTTTTCCAACCAAACAATATTTCAGATATGTAATCATATAGATATGTAATATATGGGATAGGATGATAATTAAGCTAAAAACTTACTTTTATGACATTAGTTATGTTGCCAATAACCTGGCCTACGAATTGTTCCACAGAATAGATTTGAAGAACGCTGGATTTTGTCTCAAATGGGAATACATAGTCGTTGGCCCCAACACCAAACAGGTAAGCAGCACTTGACAGCAGAGTTTTGGCCTCTGCATCACCTAGCTGCCTCCTCAATAATCTGCTAACGTTCTTAAAATAACCTAGTTGAGTTTTTATGTCTATAACCTTAAAATTATTGACAGGTACAAACTAAATATATATATATATATATATATGGCTAGGATGTATATAATATATATATATATAAGCAATGTAACGCGTACAAATCCTATCCAAGTTTCAACAAGAGCACCAGCTCCTCCTGATGCAAAGTTCACCCCATCTATAAATTGGTCAATACCCGGATGTAGATATGGTGGAATGTAAGGTAACTTAGCATACTCTGCTGTATTATCACAAAAGATTCAACAGAGTCAATCAAGATTTAACAGTCATATATTGATAATATTACATGCATATCGAGAGTGAAAATAACATGCATTTTGAATAGATGTAACTTAACCGATGAAGTCAGGAACTAGGTGTCCATAGCAAAATCTCCCACTTGGGTAATTGAAGGTGGTTTCACCGTATGGCCAATAATTTGCCTTGCCAAGAGTGTTGATGTATTTGTTATTCCCAACATCAAATTGTGAATCCCCAAAGACAAATAGGTCTACATGCTTTCATTAACAACCAAGGATCGTCCAAACATTTTGTTTGGACATTGAGAAGGCCTGTAGTGCAGGAAACGAAGAGACAAATATGAAGGTTTAACTTTGCCATGAGAAACTGCCTAAACTATTATGTGCTATATGCCTTTACTCACATTGATTATGTATAAGGCCATTACTCCCTCCCTTCTCTCTCTTTCATCTATACCTTAATTAAAATGTATTAAAAAAAATTTAAGTAAAACAAATATTTTCTTAGGTGATATTCTTGTGTACACCAATTTAATTCAAATGTATTTAAAACCATTGTTTTGGCTGTGGATTGTTGTTCCTTCCTCTCTAGTGATCTGTTAGAAAAATGCCTTCTTCAACCAGCTTGACGGGAGGCTAGCCAGAGCCAGTTTGGCAACATGTGTCAGTCAGGTAGCCTGAGTCCTTACTCGTTGAACCTTCAAAGAAGCTAACGACATCTCTCAAGATAAGAATGTGAGGGCTCAAACAGGGAGGCTAGAGGTCATGTTGTTCTGGTATAGTGAGAAATTCAGGCAGGTGTTACCAAATGAGCTTGACGCTTGGGGCAGGTGTGTTGTCTGCAAGCTCCCTTATCAAAGTAAAAACCGTCAAAGTAGTAAATAATGACAATGGAGGCACCGACATTAGTGCTGGTGTGTGCCCTCCGAAGCCCAAGTCAGTAAATAACCCATATTTTTGTGTAAATGAGGAGAAAAAATGGGTCTAGGTGGAGAGGATATAGGAAAGACAAGACTTAAGGCCACAAAGAGGGTTGTTGGGCATGCAAGCACACTCTTCTCACTAGGAAAACTCTTTGCTCTCAGGCCAAAGGGAATGTGTGCTTCCTAAGGCATTTTCTCACTTGGAGAAGAGAAGAGCAATAGTGAAATGGAGAGGAAAATGGCCAAAAGTCCACCTCACCCTCTTACGTACACCTTAAATACTTGTTGGGAGGGTCTGGATGAGCGACACGTGTAGGGAGACCAATGGTGGAGATTTTGCCATTTATTCCCTAGCTGCGATAAGGCTTGAGCCGGCCTTAACATTACTATGAACCTGGCAAGCCACAGCTGATGATTCAACTGATATGGAAGGCTGCTATGAAGGGATGCCGCATGAGCATTCCAGAGTCCTTTTAAGATGTGGTGGTTGGCAGTGTTGACCGTGCAGGCTGGAAAGCCGAGCATTCAACGAGTTTAGTGGAAACCTTCCCATCTTGAGTGTCTTTGGTGTGGGGGAGCTTCTCTGCAATAAGCTTGCCTTCTTCTTCTTATCTCCTTAAGGAAAGAATCCTCATTCTAGCCGACCAAATTGCCCTTTACATTAAATGTCACTGTGGATGGTAGGTGGAGGCATGAAATGCCTTATTTGGGAGTGGAAGGCAGTTGTGCACTTCCGTCTTGGCTTTGGGCCAGCCAAGTAGGTTGCAACGTGGTGGACCTCTTCATTTCCACTTCCTTTGATAGGTTTTTACAATTGGACAGGTTTTGGGTTTGAGAATTTTACCTATAACAACCATCATCAAAACAAATATTTTCTTAGGAGACATTTTTATGCCAGCCATTAGGATAAGCTGCTAAAGTTTGAAGATTCAATAAACAATAAAATGATGAGGACTAAGTTTGAAGATTCAACAATAAAGTTTGAAGATTCTATAAACAATAAGTTGCTAAAGTTTATAGAAATTCAAGTCTTTCTTTTTTGATACAAAAATAAAGTTTTAGACAAAATTCATGCTTCCCTTATCATGATAAAGAAAAGTAGTATTTTAAAAAAATTTAATGCAGAGGTTGTAATAACCCGTATTTTTTTATTATTATTACTTTATTTTATTTTATTTTTGATTATTTTATCCAAATTAGTAGGGATTAAAATTGACTTTTGCCATGTGTTATTTTTTTATTTTGACTTTGATACCGTTACGTAGAGCTTATTGATACGAAGTTAGGTGGACTAGTAGTACAGTTGATTCTGAGTTACGGTTTGAAAGTTATGGTCAAGAGAAGACATGGCAAAATCAGAAATATTTCAAAACTAAATAATTAAATTTTTTCTTTCCTCTTCTTCTTCTTCCCCTTCACCCTTCATTTCTTTCTCTCTAAGCACCATTGGAAACAAATGGTTACTACGCTTCACCGCATCACCTGACCTCACCACTACCACCATTAGAATCGCCACGTCGAACTCTACCATAACCACCCTCTTCCGCAAAATTGCGGTAGCCACCGGATCGGAGTAAATTCGGTAAGTTTCTCTCTCCATTCGCGGATTCGGTGAGTTTTTATGAAAGTTAGTGCTTTCCAATCGTTTTCGACCTACGCGATTCAGCTTCGTTTTCCTTAAAATGCTTGATTTTCGCAGAAATTATAAAATTCTCCTCGAACCCGAAACTTTCCGGCCAAATTCGCCATGTTGGTTATCACCGGTCCAATTGAGGGTAAATTCTTGATCCTCTGTGGGCCGATTTGGTATATATACGCCAATTTGGTTAAGATTGAGAAAAATTCCAATTTTAGGGGTTTGATGTATTTTGAGAATTGTATCAATTGGACATGAGAGAACTCAAATTTGGTTGAATTAAGGTATTCAGTATCAAGTAGAAGTTAAATTGAAATTGATTGATATCAACAATTCACATTTTCGGTACTATTCACGCATACGGTACTATTCATATATACGATACTATTCACGTATACGATACTATTCACGAATACAATACTAACGGTGTGAAAAAAGATTAGAAATGTCCAAATATGAGAAAGGGAGTGCTGGGGTGAGATTGTGTAAACAAAGTATTATTGATTTAAATTGAGAATTAATAAATGGTATATTTGGTTATTATGTAGGAACTGTGACTAAAGCGGATCTTGAAGTTTCACTGCTTGATTAGCGGTGATAATTTGTGAGTGGATTTAATCTTACTTTTAAAATTTTATCTTTATATTAAATTGATTATATTTAAGTATTGTTATAAATTAATAAATTTGATAATTTTCGGTATATTAAAATAATAATTTTAAATAGTACATATATGACTATTGTTATGAGAAAATATATATTTAAATACATATTGATTATTAAATGTGATTTTGAAAAATTTATATTGGTATGAATACATAAAAATATTGAGTTTGACCATTAAATATGTTTTATGTCGGACATGATTGTGTTATATTTTCTTTAGTATACTTTATATTCACTGGATGTAGTGATTGCATTGTGGATGATTTGTATCCTCCTGTAGGATGGGCGATGATTGTTATATATTCGGCCCCTCGTTGTCTCCACGCGACGGTGGGCGATGATCCATCTACGCTTGACGCCAAGGTAGTATGATGATTTCCCTCCCTATCCATATCTGCGCCTTGGAACGCCAAGTGTATTTTCCCTCCCCTATGATTTTGGGTTGTATCTTGGCGTATCATTCTTCATGAGAGATTTTCTTATATGTTATTTCATCGATTATCTATTATGAAATTTTCTTTATTTTATAGGGTATTGATTATTGTTGTTATTCTCATTAGTGTTAGTTACTACGAGGTTATTAAACTATTTAATATAATTTATTCACATTGTTGCATAAATTATTTACATATTAGTAATGGGTCCACTCCACCGAGCTTGCTTTCATTAGTTCATTTTATTTTTTTAATTTTTTTCAGTAGTTTTCCAGGTCGTGGTTGGATCTCCACGCAAGCATCATCACCCCTATATTTCAACGCCAAGAGTTTTGTTATTTTTGTAATAAACTTTTCAGCTTCTTTTGAATTCAACTTGCGCATTTTATTTTCATTATAACTTTTGAAAAATCAATTAGATTGCTCTGATAATATCCCATGTTGGTACCAAGGTGTGCTGTATGTTAAATTTCTTCCTATTTTAAAATTTATTATGGTGACTGGTTAATCTGTTGTGGGAAATCCAGTGATAATTGTTGTGACCACTGGATGTATATTTTGATAATGATTTTATTTGTAGGTACAAAACTGGGTTAGACCAAGTTTTAGGGAGGTTCTTCTGAAATTTATATAAAATTTTGGTAGAGTTTTCCCGAGACGGGACCCATCCCGGGTATGGTCCTGTCAGAGGTTCTCCTTCTAGATGTGAATAAGACATAAATTTTTGTAAAATCTAACTTTATCCTTGGAGAAAAGTTAAAAAATTAACATATTTAACTGTAGGGTTGCTTCTGCATTGAATTGAAAATTTAAGGGGTTAGGAGGTCAAAATCAAAGTTCAAAAAGCAATATACTACTTACATGATAGTTCAGGAGGCACTGCCACCAAAATTTCATTAAAATTTAATAGATTTGTAAAGCATTATGAAAATGAATCATTGTTTTATATATATATATATATATATATATGTAGGGCACATTGATGTAAAATTAATTTTAGTAAATATATCTAAGATTCACATACATAGGGCACGTTTATGATGTCATATAGCTGAAGCATATGGGATTTAGTATATATTGGATATCTTTTAATTTTTTTGGTAAAAAGTATATATTGGATATCTACGGCTGAAGAAATTAGTAATTAATAAGATTAATGAAAGAGAGCTTTTAGATTAATTAAAGGCAATTTCCACTCCAAGAAAATTACATCAATTGCTAGTACCCTTCTAGGATGAAATGAGTCAAAGAAGATATATTGTAAGTTTTTATGATTAGGATACATTTTCATTCACACAAACAAAGTATTTAGTTAAAAGTTACAACACACTTTCTACCTAATTTCATCTAATACACCAGAACAATGCTGTCTTCATCACAACCATACTTAGCTGTCAAATACACCAGAATTTAGGCAATAATAAAAAAAAATAACATACATCTAAAATATTTATCCAAACTGAATAGAAAAGTACATATAAAAAATATCATAGTGCAACAAAAGTGTTACACACTAACATTCCTCCTTGGCACTTTTCCTGGATGCACAAAATTTGTACCATAGTGTTTCAAACTTAATTTTTGGCAAAGCTTCCAAACCTAATTTTTGGCAAAGCTTTGGTCATTATATCAGCAAGTTGATCTTCTGAACTACAATGAACAAGCTTCACTTTTCCATTCCTTTCAGTCTCACGAATGGCATGATATTTAACTGCAATATGTTTGGTTTTCCCATGCTGAATTGGATTTTTAGATGTAGTAATTGCAGATTTGTTATCAAAATAAATAATAGTAGCTTCAACCTGTTCTTCATTTAAATCAGCAAGTAACTTCCTAAGCCATAAGGATTGATTTGTAGCAGCAACAACAATATACTCTGCTTGGGTAGTGGATTGAGCAACAACATCTTGTTTTCTTGAGCACCATCAAAATGGTCCTGAACCAAGTGAAAATAAGTATCTAAATGTACTTTTCATGTCATCCTTGCTTCCTGCCAAATCACTATCTATATAGCCTATCATCTTGCATTCTTCTTGCTTTAAATACCATATTCCATAATCAACAGTGCCTTTCACATACCTGAGAATTCTTTTTGCAGTAGAAAAATGATATTCAGATGAACAGTTCATGAGTCTAGAGAAAAGACAAGCTAAAAACATGAGATCTGGGATGTCAAATAAAGTAGGCTTCCATTTAGACTTCTGTAAATTAAAGCTTCAACTTTTGCAACACCATCTTCTTTCACAAATTGTTGATTTCTAACCAAAGGAATGGCAGTTGGCTTGTTATTTTCCATATGAAAATTTTTTAGCAATTCAATAGCATACTTCCTTTGAGATAAGAAAATACCCTTTCTAAATTACAGTATTTCCATACCAAAAAAATACTTCATTATGCTCAAATCAGACATTTCAAAAACCTTTTGCATTTTAAGCTTGAATTGCAACACCATTTGTGAATCTCCTCCTATAATCAACAAATCATCTACATATAGAGAAATAATCAATTGATTACCATTAAAACCAAATTTAATATATAATGTAGGTTCATTATCACTTCTTTTGAAACCACAATTCAAAAGATAAGAGTCTATCCTACTATACCAAGCTCTAGGTGCTTATTTAAGATCATAAAGAGCCTTGTATAGTTTGTAGACCTTCTCTTCATGCCCATTAATAACAAAACCATCATGTTATTGAATATAAATTTCTTCATATAGAAAACCATTGAGAAAAGCATTACTTCCAAGTGGAACACTTTCCATCCTTTTTAAGATGATATGGCCAACAGAAATATGATTGTATCATGCCTAGCAACTTATGCAAATGTGTCTACATAATCAATTCCATGTTGCTGCACATGCCCCTTTACTACTAGCATTCCCCTGTGTTTGTTGATTGATCCATTTGCATTAAATTTGGTTCTGAAAATCCATCTCACTCCTATTGCATTTTCCCCTTTTGGTTTGCTCACCAATTCCCATGTTTTATTCTTAGTAATCATGTTGATTTCAATTTCTATGGCTTTTCTCCAATCTTAAAATTGGCTAGCTTCATCAAAAGTGATTGATCACTTATAGCAACATTGCACCTTTCATATATATCAGTCAAATGTCTCATACCCCTGATTCTAATTGCATTTTCATTATCAGAAAGTGTCTCCTCCTAAATGTCATCTTATTCTTGGATAAAACTATTTTTCAAGGTCTGAACTTCTTCCTTTTTCCAATTCCAAATAGTAGTTTTATCAACTTTAACATTCCTACTAACAATTAGCTTGTTAGCCTTCACATGATACACTTTGTACCCTTTGTATTACTGTCATAGCCAACAAATATTCCAATATCAACTTTTTGATCCAATTTGTCTTTCTTAATCTCTAGAACATGCACATAACAGATGCTCCCAAACACTTTCAGATGTTCTAGACTTGGTTTAACTTCATACCACATTTCATATGGAGTTTTAAATTTCAATGCCTTTTTTGGAAGCCTATTCACTAAATAAACAAAGGTATTAACACCTTCTGCCTAAAATTTCTTGGCAAATTTTTCTCAAACATTAAGCAACTGCACATTCCCATAATGGTTCTTTTTTTTCTCTCCCTAACTCCATTTTGCTGAGTAGTATAAGGAGAAGTCAGCTGATGTTGAATTCTTGCTTCTTTACATTGAATTTCAAACCTTTGAGCTATATATTCAGTTTCATTATCTGAACTTATAATCTTGATGGAAATATTTGTTTGATTTTCCACCATGGCTTTAAAACCAAAAAACATACCAACAACTTCACCTTTTTTGTTTTAGAAAATTAACCTAGGACATTCTTGTATAGTCATTGATGAATAATAGGAAATATCTACTTTCATTAAGAGTGGCTTCACTCATTTGTCTACACACATCATTGTGAATCAATTGAAACTTTTCAGAGGCTCTCCAATAACTTTTGGATGAAAATGCCAAGTTGGAAAATTTTACAACTTCGTTTTTGCTAACAATAATCATATCATTCACTAATTGCTCAACATGCATATGATTCAAAGAGTCATAATTAAAATAACCAAGTCTTTTATACTATAGTTTAGATTTTTCATCAAATTTGGCATAAAACACATTGTCTTCCTTTTTACTCCACCCAACAGAAAAACTTTCGTCTCTCATTTTAACATTTAAAACTTCACTTCCTAACTAATCATATATCATACATGACATGTCTTCAAATTTCAAAGAAAATCTATTTTCTAACATTTGCCCCACACTCAACAAGCTTGGATTAATCTCAAGTACATAGAAAACATTAGAAATGAGCTTAGTTCCTATTGGTATTTCCACTGCTACATCTCCTTTGCCTTTGACTTCAATGAAATCGCCATTTCCAATTTTCACTCTAGAAACAAAGCTCCTGTATAGGTACTTGAAGAGATTAGCATCATGGGTCATTTGTTGAACGTAGCCACTATCAACCAACTAAGTTACCTTGCTGCAACTTGCTATATAACTTGTAGCAAAAAATAGCCTTTCCTCATTTTGATGTGCTTCATCAATCAGTTGTACTTGTTGTGCTTGTTGTACTTGTGCTTCTTTATTTTTGTAAACTTTTTCAACATGTCCAAGCTCTTTACAAACCCTACATTGTACATTTGATCTGAACCAATAATACTTCTTTGGATGGTTATCTTTTTTGTAATAAGGACATGGAGTATATTTCTTTCTTCCAATTTCTCTGGTTGTGTTCATATATTTGTTGCCTTTATCTTTGCTTCCTCCACCTTGAATCTTTGCAATATTATACATTGGTGCTTTTCCTTTTCGCTTAGCAAGAAAAGCACTCTCCTTCTTTGTTTAGTAGCTTGTAAAGCATTGATCAACTCAGATAATGAAATCTGGTTAAAGTCTCTTGACTCCTCTAAGGAAGAAATCTTGGCTTCAAACCTTTTCCACTGCCTTTTTATTACTCAAATCTTCATCAAGGATTTTGATTTGGTTTATAATTTTTAGGAGTCTATCAGTAAACTCCTTAACCACTTTAGAATCCTTCATTCTTAAAGCTTCAAACTCTCTTTTTAGATTCAATATCTGCATTTACCTTGTTTTTGCACTGCCCTGGAACCCTTCTTTGAGCTTGTACCAGACTTCTTTGGCTATAGTGCAAGCCATAATTATGGTGAACATGACATCTGATACACCAGCATGTAAAGCAAATAAAGCCTTGAATTTTTTTACAGTTTCCTCACTATGTTGCTTCATTTGTGCAACCGTAGGATTTGCCTTAAAGGATATGGACCTTTATCAATCTCTACCACTCCCATAGATCAAAAGGTTGAAGATGGGCCTTCATTTTGATAGACCACATATCATAATTTTCACTTGTGAAAATTGGAGGAGATGGAGCAAAAAAGTGACCCGAAGCCATTGCAGTAAAGAACTAATTATGGAGGAAGTTTTTTTTGTGTTTTAATCTCAAACTCACAGCCTTCAAAGATCAGAAGAGCTCTGATACTATTTGTAAGTTTTTATGATTGGGATACATTTTCATTCACACAAACAAAGTATTTAGGTAAAAGTTACAATATACTTTCTACCTAATTTCACCTAATACAGTAAAACCATGCTATCTTTATCATAGTCATACTTAGCTACCAATGTGGGACCCTTAGCATGAATTAGGGTTTCAAAACCTTAATTGGCAATTTAATTGTCATTAATTTGATTGGCATTTTGAATATTTATTAAATGGTTGTTTTTCTATTAATTGACAATTGATTTTAAAAATCTCTGCAATTATGGTAATTAATGGGTTTTTTTTAATTAATAATATTTATAATAGTTGACCATGGAATTTTGGAAAGTTATCATTTGGTATATCTATTAATTAATTTTGTGTTTAATTACAAAACCCTAATTGTAACCCTAAGGACTGTCTATTTAAAGACAGGTTTTTCTTCCCTGTCTACTTTTCTCTGTGACCTCTTCAGTTATATATTCTTCTTCCTATTTCTTTTTATTCAAAACAGGATCATTCTTATACAAATTCAAGAGGCTTTTTTATTTATTTTGGATTTCTAACGGAGGAACTTTTCGAATCTGTTTAAGAACTCAAGAAATTAAGGTAGGTTTTTCCTAAACAATCTTTTTATTTGCTGATTTTCTGGATGGTTTATCAAAATATTACTATGCTTATTTCTATTTTTATTATTAAAAAGAGATTTATGATTTATACACTAGTTTGATGAGTGTGGTGGATTTTTGAAACCTAATAATATGTTATATATTTTTCATCATTAGATCTGTCTTCTACGAACATTCTCCTTTTTTTTTTTTACCTCAATCCGTTTTGTGTAGAACTAGTTATAATTTTTTCAAAGCTCATACTGTCAATCTGGAAAATTATGACCAATAGGTGTTTTCTGTGAAATTTTGTGGGGCATATGGACTTATTTTTCTTTGAAACTTTTACAGTTTTGACTTAAGATATTTATGAACATTCGCGAATTGGAATTTCTATTTTTTGAATTTTTATGAGTAAGTTATGAATTTTTTAAAATTTAAAATATTGCTGATGGAATACTAAGACAGATATGGTTTTCTGTAAAACGTGTTTAGTTTCCTTGGTTGGATCGGAATGAATGAATTTCCACAGTTACCTATATCTAAGTTGGTCATAATGCCGCTGATTTTGGCTCAAAATGATTTTTGTGGAATTTATTAAAATTGTTTGAACGTCACTAGTTCACTGTAGAATCTGTGTGATAGCTCATATTAGATAGTAGATAAGAAATATTTACTAACTTTTGAAATTTATGAGAAAATTATAGTAAATTCCAAGACATCTAAGAGATTCTAATGCTTTTGGAATCATGTAATTTAGACAAGAATTGAATTTTTTGTGAATTTTACAATACAGTTGTTGTGCTTTTTCCATATGTGATTGTTGGTTAACATGTCTTGGAAGTTTTAAGATTATTGTCATAATAATGTGGATTTGATGAACACGATAAGTATATGATTTATGCATCTTTATTTTTATCAAGAATTAGTGAACACATGCATATGCACAATAATGTACGACGGGCTATGAACGGTACATTGCATTTGATTGGTACTTTGGAAGCACGCTATATAAGTTTTTGGGTTTGATCATGACAAACCATGTAAGCTATAAGTAGACTGAAATGCTTACGGTGTATTGCTATAAGTGAGATTGAGACGCATACACCCCATTTTGATATGTTGTAAGCTATAAGTAGACTGAAATGCTTACGGTGTTATGCTTTAAGTGAGATTGAGATGCATGCACCCCTTTGAGAATTTGTATAGAAATCCAACCATTTTAAGATAAGCTCATGAATCATGCATGCATTATAAGTTCTTTGATTATGTTATAAGTTTGTGATGAGCTATGAAATGTCATGAATCTTTACGTAAGTAAGACATTCATGATTAAGTGTATGACCTGTTTGATAATGTGATCTCTGTTGGTATATGAAGTTATATGTTTGCTTTTGACGTCTTGTATGGATTTTAGGAAGCCTACTGAGTTTTGTAAACTCAAGTCTTTATTGTTTTCTTTCCCAGGTGAGAACGCTTAGACTGTGTACTTATTCGAACTTGTGGGGATGGTAGACACTTGGTAGCTCAGGAGAAGGCTCCTTGAGGGTATCTAAATAAAGCAATAATATTGTCTACCTAATGGTGCTATTGTTTTTATTTTGTTTTCATTTGAGAACTATTGTCCTATTAAATTAGAATGTTTTAATATGGTTGGACGTATTTTAAGAATAGTTATAATGCCTTGAGTTAACTAATTAGTGTTTTTATAATTATGTTGGAAGATAAATATTTAATTAGTTATTATGTTATTTTGTGATTATTAATTTAGTAATTAATAGCAGTTTGAGTATGAGCTTTGACTGTTTATGTATATATGATTGAATAAGATTTAAATTTTTCCGCAAGTAAAGTTCTGGTTGCCACCCTAACCTTATTCGACCTAAGGGACTTTCCTTCCTAGCTCCCAAAGAACAAGATCGATATCGAAGCCATGCAACGACCAGCTTGAGTCTAATTTTGTTTTAATCTTAATGTTATTCAATGTCAACATCATTTATATATAAGTTCTCATCTCAAAGATTCTAAAAATTATAAACTTCCAGATTAATGTTTCACTAATTTTGGTGTGACATGTAATTTTTATATAAACGTCACACCAATTTGGAGGGGATCGCAAGTCCTAAAATCCTAAAATTATTAACTTTCAGAATCCTTGATTAAAGAAAGACCCTATATATATATATATATATATATATATATATAATGACGTTGAAGAACAGTTGTCCCCGGACAACAGAAGAGTAAGCTCTCTATATGCATGATTTGTTAGCAGAATGACAGAGACTGCGGTTACACCCACATTATTTGCTTTAAGGTGGTCGATCGTAAGCTCTAACATGGTTTCTTATTTGGTTTGGTAGCTAACAACATACAAGAGGCATCATTCTGGGTTTAATATTAATGTTTCCAACAAAAAAATAAAATAAAATTATGTTTAACGTATGGGTTGTCTTAATTAGTTAATGAAAAGGAAAAGATGCCTTTTAGCACCCTTTGTTTGACAAAGTTGCATTTTTGTCCTTGCATTTTGGGGGGGCTTGATTTTCAATTTTGTGGCAATGTGGTCCGAGTAACAGTTTTGACAAACGGTGCAATCGGAAATAACTCCAACTCATCAAATCTTACAATATTTCTTTTTATGTGTCAAAAATCATTTTTAGAGAGAGACCAATGTTTTCACACATTGTTGTTATTAATTTTTTTTACTGTGGCTGAATCGTTTTTGATATGGAAAAAATAATGCTTTGAATTTATTTTATTTTTAAACTTTTAAATTTTTAAATTTATGATTTTTATGTAATAATATGTATGGTTACTCCTTAATAAGGTACGCCTTAAAATCTTCAAATTGGGTGATGAATTTGGTAAACCAAGTTTGTGTCGTGCAAACATTAAAACTTGGTGAACCAAACTAGAGGTTGGCTAGCTGGTTAGGTAGTCCGATATTTATTTAATGAAACCTTAGGTTACTGCTAAGAATTTGTACTCGTTTTTCTAGCAAGCATTTTGTATGTTGATTATTTTCTTATGGATAAGGCCGGTAAGAACGTTGCGATGAGCAACAATAGCAGCGGCAAACGTTATGGTGGCACTTCCATTGATCGTAGTAAACTCAAAATTTTGTTACGTGACCATGATTCTGAGAGTTGTCAAGAGGTTTTCAACCTTCTCGCCAAATGCTGCTATCAAGGTTATAAACAATTAATTATCCTTTTTTTTTTTTCAGGTACATTACGTAGTTTTGTATTATTAATCAAATCATGCATTTTATGACAGCTTTAACCATAATTCTACACTTCTAATTAGTTCTAAGTTTGGTCTATTCTTTCCCTTTAGCTTCTCATATTTTCCAATTCGTAATTTCTAAATATTTCATTTTACACGTGCATGTATATGTGGGTCTTTAGCCGTATATATGTACTCTCTTTTTTTAGTTTAAGGTTGAGGTAAGCGGTAGTAGTTGAAAATATAAATTAATTTGAATCATTAATATTAAAAAATATTTTTGATAGTTAAAAAAATATTATATTTAAGATAAAAATACACTATGTTTATAAGTTATGGGCAATTTACATTAATTGTTTTAAAAGTTAAAAAGGGTGTTGGTGCCAATTTGTTAATTTATGAGGTAATTTATAATTTCATACATAATTCAAGCACATTAATAACAAAACCCTGTTAAATGGGTTTAAAAATCAATTTGAAATTACTCTGTTCCTAACTGTAGAAGCATGTGATTTAATGCAGTAATTTTAGTGAGCTCAGCTGTGGAGGTGATTAATGTTCTAGATTCTGAAGGGCCTTATATTGATCTCATTCCACCAGCAGTAGACCTTCCTGTAGACACCAGCATGAAGATGTTAAAATACATAATGCACAACAAAAATTTCCATCATATTCCAGTTATCAGTGAGACTATTATTTATTAAAATATATATTGAAAAACGAATATCTCTGTCCAATTAATTAGTTGATGGAAATTACAAGGAGAAAATTAGGTGTGCACAAAAATTTTAAACCAACCGACACCGCCAACCCGATCAAAGATTGATCAACGCATCAAAATCAACCACATGGTCGGTTAACAAACACCGATAAGAGCATGACTGGTCAATTTTGATTTTGAAAATAAAAAATCAATGGTAAGCGAAATCGACAGATCAATTTTTATATTATTAATTTTTATATTTTATATTTATATATTTAAATAGTTTTATATATTTTAGAACATAATTATATATAATTAATTATTAATTAAAATTATTTAACAAATTAACCCTTTATTTTATCATTAATTAATATTTATTTTGTTTAATAATCAAATTAAAAATATTTATTATTAATTAATATTTATTTTATTTTATTATTAAATAATATTTATTTAATTAATAAATAAATTTAAAAAAATCGATCAACATCGACCGATCAATTATCAATCATTTTTAATCGGTTCTCATAATCTAAAAATAAAATTCACTTAAAAAACCGACCAATTCACCGGTTAAAAAACCAAAACCGATAAAAGCTCACACCTATTGAAAAGATTATTATTTTTCTAATTCAATTTCTATTTGTTATTATTCTTTTGCAAGTGCTGTCAACTCTAGATAAATCGTTTCTCATTCTTAAATACCTCAAACTTGGTGGCTCTTACTATCTGGTCAAACCATTATGCAAAAGTGGGATATTAAACTTCTGGATGCACATGAGGAATAAGAGACGAAATGGCATGTTATTTATTCATCAAAAAGAAACGGCAGGTTTTTTTTATTATTTTTTTCCATAAAACTTTGTATAACCTCTATTAACGGTTTTATGATTAATCCAGGAGAAAAAGTTGTATGGACGTATTTTAAGAATAGTTATAATGCCTTGAATTAACTAATTAGTGTTTTTATAATTATGTTCGAAGTTAAGTATTTAATTAGTTACTATGTTATTTTGTAATTATTAATTTAGTAATTAATAGCAGTCTGAGTATGAGCTTTGACTGTTTATGTATATATGATTGAATAAGATTTAAATTTTTCTGCGATTTCCGCAAGTCAAGTTCTATTAGCTACCCTAACCTTGTTCGACCTAAGGGACTTGGTTAGGGTGAGTTACAGTTTTGGTTTCAGAGCATGGTTACGAAGTATGTGGCAAACTTTGATGTATAAGATATATAAATATATATATATATATATATATATATATATATATATATATTTTAAATATATTTGTGTTTGATTATGTAAGTATGATTTGAAATAGTTTAAATTATTGAATTTGGAGAATTTAAAAGTACCCGTGAAACCTCAAGAGCACCATATAGTAGGAATCACAAGGTATGATTAGAAACTTAATGATTGTTATTCGACTTTTGTTTTGAATGCGTTATTAAATGGTTTTCGTAGGGAAAAGAATATCTGATTCCAAGAGAAATGAAGAGTATCAAAAGGTACTGTTTGAGAAGTCTAGGACCTTAGAGGCTCTCCTAGCAAAAAGAAATAAGTTGAATATGCTTCGAAATGGTGGAAAAGAAAACCCTATAGTTATCGAAGATCCAGGAGGAGGATCCGAAGAGGTCAGGAGGAGTACCCGTAAGAGAGTGAACCAAGGGAGGAGATAGAGGAACCAAATGTTATGGAAACCGAGGTTCAACAAGATAATGAAGTGATTGAGGATTCCCCCGAGTTCAAGAGTTATTTTGAAGAATTTGGAAGTATCAAAAGAAAAATAAATGTGATTCGCTCGAGGCCAATTAGGCCTAGATCTTAGAAGGAAAAGATCTTCCATTTGCTAGCAAAGTAGTTGTTAAACCTCTAGAGTTTGTGATGGAGGAGATGGGGACGTTGTCACAAATAAGAAACTTCAAAATGAGTTAAAGCACCTAGTTTATTTTTGTTTATGGGTTAAATAAAATAATTGAGCAAGTTATGCTACAATATGACTGGGTTTATGTTTTGTTACATTTGAATTTGGTTTGGAATTAGTTACCTTTATTATGAATTATATGGAGACTCTTTGCATTCTACACGGTGATGTGTTAAATGTTTAGCATTGTTTTGCAATGATTTCGGTGTTGATAACTTTGTAGTTAAAATAAATGCAACTCTTGACTAATTGAAACTTCAGTTTTAGTTTATTTTTCTTTTCTTTTCCTCAAGTTTTAATTGCTTGTGACTTATGTGTAGTAAATAATGGTTCGCGGGTAAGAAATGAAGCTACTAACGTAACAAGCCCGGCACGAATCACAGCTTCAAGCCGTGCTTCTTAGCAATAAGCAACATGGGCTTCGCACCCAACCGGAATGCTAGATGAGATTGTCGACGCTGTGAGAGGTTTAGCGCCGACACCTCTACCGATCAAGTAGACCCAATCCATGCGCATAACCGATTAGAGAAACCGAATCGGCATTCGAGTTGATAACCCGCACCAAACCCTTCAAAGGTGTGGCGCTTCTCATATGTTGGAGAGCCCACGCATGGGTGGAATCGGGGAGCATATACGCAAAATGCGTAACCCTTTGACGCGTGGACAAGGTTCAGGAACTTTTAATGACAAGTACTTCCTACTTAGTCTTCGTGTTAATGAGAAGTTCTCAACCTCAAGCAAGGTAATAAGACTCTAGCCAGTACGATAGGGAAGTTTGAGGAGTTACGGTGTATGCTCCTAAGTTGGTGGAAAATGAGGAGGAAAAGGCTCGCTGCTTTGAAAAATGGTTTAAATGAACACCTTTTCAATGCTATAGCAGCTTTGTGACCGCCAATTACAATGAGGTATTCACAACAGCTCAAAATATTAGCCGAACGGAAAGGTGTAAGGAAAACCCTAATGAAGGCTCTCAACTCTGAAGCAAACCCCGGAATTGCAATAACCACCACAACATGCAAAAATTTGAAGGGAAAAGGTTTGACAATAAGAAGCCAAGAAAGGAAGAACCAAAAGGGAGTTTCCAGCGTGCGCCATTCAGCAGAAAAGCATGGTGGAGAATATCTAAAAAATGAGAGCTTGCTTTTAACAATGGAAAAACTGGTCATCGATTGTTAACCGCCTGGATGAGGAAGGGAAGGTAACAAAACTCAAGAAAGAGTTTATGCAATGACAAGAGATCAAGCCAAACGATCCAACATGGTGGCAAGATCACTTTCGAGATCCGGATCATGATGCATATATTTTGTTTGATTTTGATCACATACTTTGGCGTTTGTAAAGTTTGTTTGTGAAAATCTTTGTATAAAGTCCAAGAAATTGGATTTTGAACTGTGTGTTTCGTTACCGGAACTTATGTATGTTTGTGACATGTTAAATCATGCAAGGTCAGGTTTAAAGGCAAAACCTTGTTCGCTGATTTAATTGTCCTTGATATGAATGACTTTGATATTTTCTAAGATGGATTGGATGTCCATGCATGGAGTTAATATTGATCGTGAAAGAGAAGAAAATCATCTTTACCGTGGAAGGTGAAAGCTGACCTTTGAATGAGCAAAATCCAAATCACTGTGTGTTACTGCGATTTGCCATGAAGTGGCGTAAGAAAAGGATGTCGCTTATTTGGTGCGTGATACTAATAAGATGTACCTTCAATGCTCGCTGGACGTAGGTTGTTCTAGAATTCAAAGATGTATTTCCGTAAGATTCACCGACTACCGCCAAGACAAAGGTAGAGTATCAGCGAGCGTTAGTAATCGTACCAATATCGAAGACTTCATGAACCCAGAGAGTTAAAGGAACTCAAAAGAGCAATTACAAGATCTACCGATAAAGGTTTTGTTCAATTGCGTTAATGCCCACACGGGGAGCGCCTTGCTGCTTAAAAAGAAAGATGGCACAATGCTAATGTGTATCGACTATCAAGAACTCAACCAGAACGATCAAGAACAAGTATCCTCCACCGCAATTGAGGATCTATTCAACCGGGGCCAAAAGTTTTTTTCAAAGATAGAACTTGGTCCGATACCATCAATTGAGGATCAAGGAAGGAGATATACCAGTGTTTTTCGGACAAGGTATGGCCATTACGAATTCTTAGAAATGCCTTTGATTGACGTAATACCCCGCTGCTTTCATAGATCTCATGAATAATAGGTATTTAAGGACTATTTATAAGTTCATTATAGTTTTATCGACGACATCCTAATATACTCCAAGAATGAGGAAGAAAGCACAAACAACACTTGAAATTGCCTTGGAAAGGCTTGTGAAAGAGATCAGATGGAAAGTTCAAGTTGTGAATTTTGGTTAGAAACTATATCCTTTCTTGGTAGTGTAGTTTCAAAGTGGAATAAGTCAACCCGAATAAGGTTACTGCAGCTCAAAATTGGAAGACCAGACCAATGTCGAGAAGTAAGAAGTTTTCTTGGATTATTGGTACTACCAAAAACGTCAAGGATTTTCAAAGATTCTCCTTTGACGGAGTCAACACAAAAAGATGTTAAGTTCTTTTCGTCCAAGCTTTATGAGAATAGTTTTCAAGAACTTAAGAAAAGATTGCTAATGACTTCAGCAATCATACCAAACGAGCATGATAAGTTCACTATTTATAGTGATGCTTCGAACCTGTATCAGGTGTCGATGTAAGAAGGAAAGTGATAGCTTATGCATCACGGACAATTGAAGTCATATGAGAAGCTACCCTACACATGACTTGAACTCACCGTAGTTTTACATTGAAAATTTGGAGCATTATCTCTATGGAGTGAGATGCTAAATCTTCACCACCATAAGAGTTTGAAGTATTTATTTACGCAAAAAGATTTGAACATGAGGCAAAGTAGATGGTTGGAATTGGTTAAGGACTATGATTAAATACCGACTATCATCCTGAAAAGCTAACTCTCAGGTACGCGTTGAGCAGAAATATTCTGGTTTTTAAGGCCAACCTTATAACCGTGCAAAGGCAGATATTAAGATTTATGGAATATTGGTATAGTCTTGGACAACATTCAAACATCTTAGCTACTCTAGGAGTGCAACCTGTTATTATCAAAGAATCAGCAGTGGCACAATGACAAGATTCTAACCTGCTACGATAAAAATGAAGTGCTTCAAAGGAAAAATGTCGGATTTTAACATTTCTGGTGATGGTACTTTAAGATTTGGAGATCGCCTTGCATACCCAATAATCATGAATTAAAGAATGAAATTATGACTGAAGCTCATTGCACTCTATACTGCTCATTCCGGAAGCACAAAGATGTTTAGACTTCAGATGCATATTTTGGTGGACAAACATGAAGGGAAATTGCTCATTTTGTTTAGCAATGCTTAACTTGTCAACAAGTTAAAGCCGAACAATTCATACCGGGTTTATTAAAACCATTGATGATTCTTATATGGAAGGGAACACATTACCATGAACTCCGGGTTGGTTTACCTCAAACCTCATAGGTTAAATGTTGTATAGGTATAGTAGATAGACTTACTACAAAGTCCGCTCATTTTCTACCCATAAAGATGACTTTTCTTGGAACAAATGGCTCAACTCTACGCTAATAAGATTGTGAGACCGCATGGAGTACCTGCTTCCATTGTATCCATAGAAATCCTCGCTTTTACATCAATGTTTTGGAAAAGTTCGCATGGGGCATGGAACAAACTAAGTTCAAAGATGGCTTTTCATCTCTGTAAACAAATGGACGCCTTAGGACTATGCTATAGGACCAGAGTCGGAGGGCATAGACTCCAGGACCCCTTCTATTCACATGGAGTCAGTTTGTATTGGCCACATAGTTTTCAAATGACTATCAGCATGGTGCCCTAAGTGAAGTATCAGGAGAAAGTGTATCTCCTATACATCGGGATGAAGTTGGCAGCTTGAGCTTATCGACTGAAATTTTACAATAAACCCAAGATGGGTTTTAAGGATTACAGAATGATCAAAATCGCCAAGATCAACAAAAGAGCCGAGACAACCGATGAAAGGATTTGCTTTGCAGCTTGAAGATAAAGTGTTCCCCGAAAGTAAACCCAGGAAGAGCATAATGAGGTTCTAAAGAAGGGAAAATTAAGTCCCACGCTACATCGACCATTTGAAATTATTGAGAAAGTTAGTGGATGTGGCTTATCATTTGGCCCACCCACCCTCTCAAAGTCATAAAGTGTTCCATGTTTCAATGCTTAAGTATAAGTTTTTCGACCGGCACGCGTCGATATGATCCAATGGAAATTCTCAAAGACTTAACCTATCAGGAGTAGCCAGGAGAAAATTTTAGGTCGCAAGGAAAAGTATTTCGAAAGAATATCCCATTTGGAAAGTACTTTAAGAATCACTCATTGAAGCGACCCGGGAAGCGAAAAAGAGATGAAGGTTAAATATCCTCATTTGTTTGACAACTAATGTGAAGCTTTTGCTTAGAAATCAAGTTATGTTTAAGTTTTATATTGTATGTCATTTCCTTTTAATTTCGACAAAATTTTAGAGTGTGAGTAGTTTGGGACCTCTAGCATGAATTAGTGGTTTCAAACCCAATGACAATTTAATTGTCATTAATTTGATTGGCATTTTGAATATTTATTAAATGATTGTTTTTTCTATTAATTGCCAATTGATTTTAAGAATCTCGCAATTATGGTAATTAATGAATTTTTTAATTAATAATATTTTATGACAGCTTTGACCATGGAATTTTGGAAAGTTATCATTTAGTATATCTCTTAATTAAGTTCATATTTAATTACAAAACCCTAATGTAAATTCTAAGGACCCGCCTTATATTAAAGTGTTTTAATCTTACATGTGTTTTTCTTCCCTTGCCTACTTTTCTCTCGTGACCTCTTCGCTTATCTATTCTTCTTCCTATTTCTTTTATTCAAAACAGGATCATTCTTATACAAATTCAAGAGACGCTATTTATTTTGGATTTCGGACGGAGGAACTTTTCTGATCTTTAAGAACTCAAGAAATTAAGGTAGGTTTTTCCTAAACAATCTTTTTATTTGATGATTTTCTATATGGTTTATCAAAATATTACTATGCTTATTTCTACTTTTATTATTAAAAAAAGATTTATGATTTATACACTAGTTTGATGAGTGTGATGGATTTTTGAAATCTAATAATATATTATATATTTTTGTATATATTTTTTATCATTAGATCTGTCTTCTACGAACGTTCTCCTTTTTGTTTTGCCTCAATCCGTTTTTTGTAGAATTAGTTCTGGAAAATTATAACCAATGGGTGTTTTCTGTGAAATTTCGTGGGGCATATGGATTTATTTTTCTCTGAAACTTTTACAGTTTTGACTTAAGATATTTATGAACATTCTTGAATTGGAATTTCTATTTTTTGAATTTTTATGAGTAAGTTATAAATTTTTTGAAATTTAAAATATTGCTGCTAGAATGCTAAGATAGATATGGTTTTCTGTAAAACGTGTTTAGTTTCCTTGCTTGGATCGGAATGAATGAATTTCCACAGCTACCTATATCTAATATGGTCTTAATGCAGCTGGTTTTGGCTCAAAATGAATTTTGTGGAATTTATTAAAATTGTTTGAACGTCACTAGTTCATTGCAGAATCTGTGTGACAGCTCATATTAGATAGTAGATAAGAAATATTTACTTACTTTTGAAATTTATGAGAAAATTATGGTAAACCCAAGACATCTAAGAGATTCTAATGCTTTTTGAATCATGTAATTTAGACAAGAATTGAATTTATTATGAATTTTACAATACAGATGTTGTGCTTTTTCCATATGTGATTGTTGGTTAACATGTCTTGGAAGATTTGAGATTATTGTCATAATAATGTGGATTTGATGAATACGATAAATATGTGATTTATGCATGTTTATTTTATCAAGAATTAGTGAACACATGCATATGCACAATAATGTACGACGGGCTATGAACGATACATTGTATTTGGTTGGTACTTTGGAAGCGCGCTATATAAGTTTTGGTTTTATCATGACAAACCATGTAAGCTATGTAGGATCAAATGCTTACTTGTGTTGCTATAAGTGAGATTGAGACGATACACCCCATTTTGATATGTTGTAAGCTATAAGTAAACTGAAATGCTTACGTGTTATGCTATAGTGAGATGAGATGCATGCACCTCTTTCGAGAATTTGTATGGAAATCCAACCATTTTGAGATAAGCTCATGAATCATGCATGCATTACAAGTTCTTTGATTATATTATAAGTTTGTGATGAGCTATGAAATGTCATGAATCTTTAAGTAAGTAAGACATTCATGATTAAGCAAGTGACCTATTTGATAATGTGATCTATATTGGTATATGAAGTTATATGTTTGCTTTTGACGTCTTGTATGGATTTTGGGAAGCCATGAGTTTTATAAACTCACGCCTTTATTGTTTTCTTTCTCAGTGAGCACGCTTTGACCGGTAATACTTATTCAAACTTGTGGGATGGTAGACACGCGGGTAGCTCGAGAGAGGCTCCTTGAGGGTATCTAAATAAAGCAATAATATTGTCTACCTAATAGTATTATTGTTTTTATTTCGTTTTCATTTGAGACCTATTTTCCTATTAAATTGGAATGTTTTAATATGGTTGGACGTATTTTAAGAATAGTTATAATGCCTTAAATTAACTAATTAGTGTTTTTATAATTATATTGGAAGTTAAGTATTTAATTAGTTACTATGTTATTTTGTGATTATTAATTTAGTAATTAATGTTAAATTGAGTATAAACTTTGATTTGTTTATGTATAGATGATTAAATAAGATTTAAATTTTTCTGCAAGTAAAGTTCTGGTAGCCACCCTAACCTTGATCGACCTAAGGGACTTGGTTGGTGTGTTACAACCAAATACAACAGAATTTAGGCAACAATCAAAGAAAACGTACGTAAAAAACATTTATCTAAACTGAATAGAAAATACATATCAATAATATCATAGTGCAGCAAAAGTGTCACACACTAACACATATTCACTGACATTGTGACATCACTCATACTCTTTCACACACCTCTTGTCACTTCACAGCTTAATATTCCTCTGTTTGGTCCACTTCCACATCATGCTACCCTCCCTTCCTTGAAGCCTTCATAAGTAAACAAAACAAAACAATTATTTATATATATGTTTAATACTTTTTTTGATTAGCCTAAAATGATTAAGAAATGGCAAATATTATAACATATTTAGAAGGGTCTATAGTGTATGAAATTCAGGAAGCGAATATTTGAATCCCTCTAGGTCGCCTTGTAGATCTTGAAGAAGTTTGGAAACTTGTTTGCTGTGACGTTCACTATAAGGTGTGACTCCATCAAAGTAGGCACCATTGTTTCCACCTTCTAATGCTCTTCCCAATCGTGTACAACAGGCTTGGAAACACAAATTCGTCCCTTCAATCTCATATATTTCCTGATTAAGTTAATTATATAACACACATCAAACACTAAAATATTATTATTTTTAAAAGAGCCAAATCTTGTTTGGACAAACTCAAATGGTTCGTCGTCCAAACATTTTGTTTAACTTCATGACTCATGAGAACTGCCAACTTCATATAGTAAGAATTCTTACTATATGATGCATCCCATTCTCTATATTTTATTTTAGTATACCTTGATTAATTCAAATGTACTATGTGTATTTTTAAAACAATTATTATTAGATTTTTGTTTTTTTATTGTTGTTTACTAGACATTTTTACGTAAACCACTAGGTGAGTTTGAAGATGGACTAAACAATAAATAAGAGGGGAAGACCAAGTCAGGACAAGTAAACCTCGATCACTAACATAGACAAATTGCTTAAGTTGTTTATGTGTTTATTTTTCTATAATTGTTTTGACAATTTTACTATTTAATTTCATTCTATGAAGAACAAGTTGGTAAAAATGTATCTTACTTGGGAATATGCTAGCATTTCTTCGCTGAAGGTACGATTTCCCGTTCCGAAAAGCACGAGAATAGTGGAAATAAAAAAGAGAAATAAGTTCGTTGAATTTGGCTAAATATGTAAGTAGCTAGAAATTTCACTGCTTTTGATTAATTAAAAAAGATTAAGAATTGAAATAATTAATATGTTTCCTAAAGAAATTGAATACTTGGGTTCTTAAACCTAATGTATTTTCTTGCTTAATCTCTCATAATGTCGCTTAATCACTCTAGAAATCATATGTTACACTATTGCCCTTTAAGAAATCTTCAGAATTAGCAAAACGTGTCTTTGCGAGCTATTGCCGTACTACGTACGTGTCATGCAGTTACTACTTTTCTATATCAGTTTGTATTATCTTCAATATATTTAGCAATTCATGGTGTTATACAAGAACCATATGAACAATAATGATCAAGCTTTTTTTTTCAAAAAAGGGTCCGAGTGTGAGAATTATCGTTTAGGATTCTATGAAGATATAATCTTATTCTCAGAACCTCAGTGGTTTAAAGTACTGTTCTACTCCTTTTAACAGCCTCCATCCGAGATATTTTGCAGCACTAAATACATCTCAAGTCTCACGCATGATGATAATATGGAATAGTGAAAAGTAAACAATGCTAATGATGTAGAGCAAATTCCTGCACTAATCTTTTCTCCACAGCTGAACACTCCCCATACTGCCTTGTCCCACAGCATGCTTCTTTCCCTTCTTTCAAACCTTAAAATTTATCACAAACAATTAATCTGCAACTTTATCATATTTATAATAAAGTTTCTTTAATTAATTGTATTAGAAGAAATGACCCATGTCCTAATTTTGCCCTGTTGAAGTTTAGTATTCAATGTCTATAGGAAAACTTGAAAGCCAACCAAATGTAAGATATAAGTACAACTAGATTTCTTGGAATTGAACCAAAGAATTATCCAAAGGGCTGGTATGTTTGACTTGAGCCAATTGAGCCATTAAAATTTGTTCTTGGAAAAAATAATAATAATAATAATAATAATAATAATAATAAATAATAGTAGCTTTAACTCAGAGAAGCCTGGCTGGCCTCTCATTTTTCTTGACAATTCTGACATATAAACTCTATATGGCCCAGGCATAGAGTCAACCTCACAGTAAAAATCAGACAGTAATTTTAGGCCCGTGTGTTGACGAAATTGAAAATTGTCACATAATGATGTGCAAATTGTTGGTCGTCGCCTCCAACACTAAACAAGTAAACAGCTATTGACAGCAGAATTTTGGCCTCTGCCTCACCTAGTTGCCGCCTCAATATTCTGCTAACATTCTTGAAATGTTGGGAATTAATTCAATAATCTTGTTTATTTTAGAATTTCCAGAATATGAAGAGTCTTGGTCAAGATTGTTTATTTCCAGTGTTTAGGTATTGTATCTAATTAAATGATGTATTAGAATTTTCTATAGGCTTTTATAATTAAGTCCTGGAACTTTGCATTATGTATTAAGAGAGAAAAACAGAGCATAAATCATGGAAAAAAGGATTTCTTCATATTCTCTCTATAATATTCAAAATGTATATTTGTGTTTCTGTTTGCATATAACCAGAACGGGTTTCTTTGTGCATACACAACCCATCAGAAATAACCAAGTTGAGTTTTAGGTCTATAACCTGAAAAATGTTTCAGAATTTTCATTCAGCTGAAAATATTATGATACTGTTCTCTGCTTAACACCGACGGAAAATATTAATAATTATACAACAATTTCACACTTTTTATGTGTTTAACTCATCCTTTTTTTCTTTTTCTTTTTTTGGGTGAATTTCTGTTTTAATTCATTGATTAGCCTAGTACTCAGCATAACCTCACATGAATGATGGTTTGTAGCTCATTTAATCATACAAAAACTAATGTAAATATTTAAGTGCCATTTTGTATCTAACTTCATGCAGCTAACAATATTAAAAAAAAAAAAACATATACATCCTAAATTAACCCTTTTATTTATTTAAGAATGACTTAAATTACATATACATCCTTAATTAACCCATTATTTATGTAAGAATGACATATATGGAGGTATTTATGAGGGAAAATAGAAAATCTAACTCAAAATATTTGGGCACGGGCGTTTATAATGTTACACAACACAAGCTTGTAGGAATTATATATGGGATATCTATTGCTCAAGAAACGAGCAATTAGTAAGATTTAAAGAATGCTTTGAGATTGAAAGGCCCTGTGACACTGGAATTTCCACTCCAAGAAAGTTGAAAAGTATTGGTAGGTCTTTTCAGTGGGATTACCGAAGTCAAAGAATACATATTCACTAACATTTTGACATAGCTCAAACTCTTTCACACCTCTCCTCCCTCCACAGCTGTATATTCCTCTGTACGGTCCACTTCCACAGCATGCTACTTTACCTTCCTTGAAACCTTCACAAGGAATTAAACCCACAACAATTAAAATAGTTAAAAAGTTATTAGAAGAAACCATATATATAATGCATTTTAATTAATTAGCCTAAACAATTGAGAGTACCATATACCATAATTAGAAGGGTGATTAATAATTTCTTCCAAAAGTGTATGAAAATCAGGATTTGAGTATTTGAATCCCTTCATGTCGTTTTGTGCCTTTCGAAGGAGTTCGGAAAGTTGTTTGTTGTGAAGTTCAATATATGGTGTAATGGTATCAAAGCAAGCACCACTTTTTCCCCCATCAAACAGCATTGAGGATGGTATACACGCGGAAGGCCACAGGCTAGGAAACGTAAATTTCCTTCCTCCAATCTCATATATTTCCTAAGTCATTAACACACATCAAATTTTTAAACATAAACATTTTTTTACAACCAAACAATATTTCAAATAAGCAACGATGTAGCTATAATATATGAGATGGATGTTAATTGCTAACAACTTACTTTTTATATGACATCTGTTATATTGTTTATGACCAGCTCTACAGATTGTTGGACAGAATAGTTTGGAATATAACTGGAGTTCACCTCATAAGGGTGTATGTGGTCGCTGATACCAACACTGAACAAGTAAACAGCTCTTGACAATAGAGCTTTGGCCTCTGCATCACCTAGTTGTTGCATCAGTATTCTGCTAACGTTCTTGAAATAACGAAGTTGAGTTTTTAGGTCTATTGCCTGAAAAATGGTTCAAAATTTTTGTAATTATTAATAAATACAAACTATATAATATAAATATATATAGCTAGCTACGATGTAGATAAGGAAATTAAATGCGTACTAATCCTTTCCCAGTTTCAGCAAGAGCACCAGATCCTGCCGAAGCAAAGCTCTCACCATATATAAATTGGTCAATACCCGAATGTAGATATGGTGGAATGTATGGTAACTTGGCATACTCAGCTGTATTATATCAAAGATTTAACATACTCAGTTTTGATAAAATTGCATACTGAGAGTGAAAATAACATGCATTTTGTGAATGTTACTTACCAATGAAGTCGGGACTAAGCGTCCATCACAAAATCTCCACTTGGGTACTTGAAGGTGGTTTCACCGTATGGCCAATAATTTGCCTTGGCAAAAGTGTTGATGTAGTTGTTATTTCCAACATCAAATTGTGAATCTTCAAAGACAAACAGGGCTACATGCTTCCTTGACAGCCAAGTTTGGTCCAAACTTTTTGCTTGGACATTGAAAAGGCCTATAATCCATAAAATAAAGAGAAAAACTATATGAACGTTTAACTTTGCCATGTGGGAGACTGCTTGTGTGCTATGTTTCTTTAATTACCTTGATCATATATAAGGCCATGAGATGATATCGTCTATCCCATTTTTCCTGTCCCCATCTCTGCGATGAATGGGGAACTAGATTAACTTTTCCATCTTTATGCCCCTTTACATGTTTTGCCAATTAGAATTTAACACATTAGTTTTTTTTCTTCTATTTAAATGAAGTATCAAATTTTAATTGGAGGGACAGATAAAAACATGGAGGATGACAGTTGATTTGGGTTCATAAATGGGTGTCACATCATTTAAATTTTCCGCCCTTGACATGAAATTTTTCCATCTTCTCGTGTTTGATTTATTTTTCAGTGTTTTTTTTTTTTTTGGTCTTTCCTTCTGTTTTTCTTCCACTCATTTCTATTATACTTAAGAAATTTCTTTATACAAGAAATTAATTTCAAAATTAAAAAAAAATTCACATATTCCTTTTCACCTAAATGCTCACTTTAGCCAATTTGCAACCTTCATTGATTTTGGTTTATCCTGGCTATCAGAACCGTCATTGATTTTGGTTTCTCCTAGCTCTTATTAAGTTATCATTGATCCCAACAGCTTAAGCTGTTAGAAAGTGGGTTTGATATGTATATCATACTTTAGAAAAGAGGAAAGAGATATCAATGATAGAATATTCAATATTCCCCGACTTGTAGCCATATTTTTATCCCAAGTGTTAATTTATTTTAATGGGTGATAATGTGAGCAATAAGATTTGAACCTGTGTCTAGGATTGAAACTCGATACCATATTAAATTACCAATGATCCATATTAAATGGGTTTGATATGATACGCTTTAGAAGAGATGAAAGAGATAGAATATTATTAACAACTCTCTTCTTTGAACTTCTCGTGGAACCAAGTGGATCATTGTCTTCCACTAGTGTGTATATTGATATACCTAAAAGAATCTAAACCATTGTAACTAAGCAGCAATGAATATTCAGGAAAAAAAAATAAGCAATAATAATGGTGTGTTTGTGTTCCACTCCTTAAAACAGAAAAAAATAAAATAAATAAATAAATGAAGCAATCGGAAACTTTGTAAGTGATTTGACACTCATTCATTAGAGAGACAGAGATTGAGACATATTATCTTAAAATCCATAAGGCCGCCACTCCCTTCTCTCTCTTTCATGCGTACCTTAATTCAAATGTATTTAAAACTATCAATTATAAACAAATATTTTCTTAGGAGACATTAATTATTGTGTAAAACAATTTAATTCAAAATTTTATTAAAAACTATAACTATAACAAATATTTGCTTAGGATACGTTTTTGTCTATACTATTAGGATAAGTTGCTTAAATTTGAAGATTGAATAAACTATAAAGTGATGACTAAACCTAGACAATCTAACCTTACTAATGACGAATAGCTTTTAGATAAATTAAGATACGTCAATTTATGCATAATTTTCAGTAAGTGGTTGATAATTTGATTATTTTACTGTAGAACAAATTGGTTACATAATGTTCAATTGACTTAGAACTTTAACTTTTGGATCATTGGATGCGTATGAAGTGTATTGTCAATTTGAAGTATCATCACGCACATACCATCTTGAACGAATTATCATGCAAATAGATTTTGCATCATGAAAATGAAAGTAAAATTTTAGTAAATCTAACTCATATATATAATAAAGACTATCATTAAAACAAATAAATTTTTAGGAGACATTTTTACCAAAACCATTTCTGATTAAGTTGCTAAATAATAAACAATAAAGTGATGACCAAGTCAGGAATCTCATGACGGATTGCATTTATAAATTAACTTGTATTAAATTGTGCATGTGTTTAATTTTAAATAATTGTTTGACAATTTAAGTATTTTATTACAGCAAATTTTTTAAATTTCAATCATTGTTTGACAAATAAGTATTTAATTACAGAAATTTTTTTTAATTTCCAATAATTGTTTGACAATATAAGTATTTTATTACAGTGAATTTGTCAAATAAGTGAATATGGCTAAAACATACGACCAGCTAGAAATTGCACTGGTTTTGTTTAACTAAATATTCAATTAGATACTCCCGAAAAGATTTGAATTTTAAAAAAAAATAGAAAATAACTTTTTAATGAAAATTATCAATCCAAAAACCTATTAGAAATCAGATTTTTTTGTTATCTCATTTTTATATACTTAATCCGGTTAGCAAACTAAAACCCCAAATATTTTCCCCTCCACATCTTGAAGCATAACTGGGGCTTGGCAAGTCACATATATGAGTGCTATGACTTTTATCTTTATGTTTCTCCCACTTTTCATGTGCCTGAGAAATTAGCAAGCCCCTCTTAATTATGTGTATATACATATACGTGGACTACAATTTAGCATCTCTGACTAGGTCCCATGAAACATAAAGAACCGCACAGTCCATCTCAATAACAATATTATCAAAATCCATACCGCGAGCTCGCGAAGTTTGAGCAAATTTAATTTAAATATATATTAAAGACTATCATTAAACAAATAAATGTCTAAAGAGACATTTTTACGCAAACCATTCGGATTAAGTTGCTAAATAACAAACAATAAAGTAATGACCAAGTCAGGACAACCTCATGACGAATTGCATTTCGATGAATTAAATTGTGTTAATTTGTGCACGTATTAATTTGATATGTAACCTTTATATATGTAGTTCCTCTTCTCCATCTTACTCTTTGTTGCTGTTTTTTTTTTTAACATGCAATATGACAGTTTAGGAGTTCACAGAATATGCACATAAAATAATGACTAGTTTTGTTGGTAAAGGTTCTCTACCAATAAAATTTGTCAGTCTAGTTTTTTATATAATGTTGTCTTTTGTTCTGTCATGTATTGCAACAAAATAAAAGAAAAGTTTCATCGTATATCAAATCTCAGGGTCACAACATATACAAATAAAATGGCTAACCAATTTTGTAGAAGTTTTCTCGTTAGAACTTGCCAATCTAGTTTTGTTTTATATGTTGTGCTTTTGCTTCATCATGCATTGCTGAAATGGAAAAAGCTTTGTTCTTTGGTAATAAGGAAGAAAAGCTTTGTTGCATCTGCTTAATCATGCATTGTTGTATTGATTCATCACTTGCGAAGTTTTTAATTCCATATCACATAAGTTTGAATATCCATGCAAAATATCTACTTCCAAAAGTAAGAGTAAATATCAAAGTAAAATATCTATGGCTTCATAACTAGTGAAGTTCTTCATCATTAACTAAATTTGAATATCCATGTAATATATATACTTCAACACTAGCAAAGTTTGAAGCTTCTTGTAAAATATTTACTTCAGTAATGACGAAGTTTTTCATTATTACTGAATCATTTCAGACTTATATTTTTAATATAAACCCTAAATCATCCACCAAATTAACCAAAATTATTCAAAATACTTAGATCCATCTCACTAGACTATAATCTAATCTGTCATCTTAATGTGCAGTTTTTACATTAAAAAAAAAAAAAAAAAAAAAGGAAAACTTAAAGGAAGAGAGTAGTGAAGATGCAGAGGAAAAAAATGGAGAATACAGTAAAGATGCATAGAACAGAGAAGAAGAAGAAATGAAGAAGTGGAAGAAACACTGCACTTGTAAAGACCAAGGGTATTTTAATTTTTCACTACAAAATCTAGTTAAAATTTTAATTTTATCAAAAGTTAGATATAAAATTGAAAAGGATACTAAAGTTGATATAGCATCTAAAACCCTTGGACAACTGCATGAGGCCCATAATTAAGTTTATTGAGGCCAGCTAAATCTAATTACAGGGGCTTTTAAGTTAAAAGTCAAATTTTCATGATTAATTTTACAGCATTCTAGGTGAAAATACTATGATACTGCTCCCTGCTTGCTTAACACAGATGGAATATACAAATAATTGTAGAACAATTTCACACCTTTTATGTTTTAACTCATTGATTATTCAGCATAACTTCACATGAATGGTACTTTTGTAGTTCACTTGAGCTTATAAAAACTAATGTAAATATTTAAGTACCATTTTATATCCAACTTCATGTACATGTGAAGTAAAGGTTTTTGCTATTAGACTTCAATATATAAAAGGAAAACATATACATCTTTAAGTAACCCTTTATTTAATTAAGAATTATGTGGAGGTAATTATGAAGGGAATATAGAAAAACTAATTCAAAATATTGAGGCACGTTATATAATGTTATACCATACAACCACGTAGGAATTATATATGGGATATGTGTTGATCAAAAATGAGCAATTAGTAAGATTCAAAGAGGCTTCAAAGTTGAAAGGCCCCATGACAGTGGAATTTCCACCCAAGAAAGTTGAGCCAGAGAATTGGTAAACTCTTTCAGAGGGATGAGCAAAGTCGAAAATACATATTCACTGACATTTTGACAAAGCTGAAACTCTTCCACACTCCTCCTCCACAGCTTATTCCTCTGTATGGTCCACTTCCACAGCATGCTACTTTACCTTCCTTGAAACCTTCATAAGCAATTAAACCCACAACAATTAAAAAATATATACGAAAGTAAGACGAAACCATATATGTTTTATATATAATGCATTTTAATTAATTAGTAAACAATTAAGAAACCATATACCATATTTAGAAGAGTGATTAATAATTTCATTCAAAAGTGTATGAAAATCAGGAATTGATTATTTGAATCCCTTGAGGTCTCTTTTGTAGATTTTGGAGGCGTTTGGAAAGTTGTTTGTTGTGAAGTTATATATGGTGTAACTCTATCAAAGCAAGCACCCTTTGTTTCCCCTTCAAGCAACCTTGCATTTGGCAAACACCCTATAGGGCTACAAGCTAGAAATCCAAATTTCCTTCCTCCAATCTCTTATATTTCCTGAGTACAACACAAGTCAAACACTAAATTGTTAAAAATAAACATTTTTATAACCAAATAATATTTCAGATAGGTAATTGTATAGATAATATATATGAGATAAGATGTTAATTAAGCTAAGAACTTACTTTACGACATCTGTTATGTTGCCGAGAACCAGGCCTACAAA
>CM017579.2:1209429-1325304 GCA_007844105.2 Rhamnella rubrinervis
AAAGATGGTGGGTGATATACCTCTTTCAGCATCTGAATATGCTATTGAAGCCTGTATTCCAAGCAATCCAGCTAAAACAGCTGGAAATATGTAATGGAGCCCAGAACAGTTGGGAACCGACTTTGAGCATTGAACCCAGATACAATGTAATGAAGACGATGCTCACTAGACCCTGCATGCATCCAACAACAATTAAATAAGTAGCAATTTACCAAACTGCAAAATGACTCGTCCATGTCTACTGAAACACATAGGAATTTAGGAAATCATAATTCCATTCAAGAACACAATGAATTTTTTTCCTTTTCTGCTTTTGCAGATGAAAACAATTCAAAACCGTAAGCAAACAAGGAAGAATGAAGAAGTAGCCACACTCAAAACGTACACATCAAAAAGGCATAATTTTTTCACACAATAATCATTAGCTACCACTTCAAAACGTACAAGTCAAAGAAAAGCTTAATATTTCACACAAGCAATCAAGAGTACATACGGTGATGGAGAGAGACGGTGTGGACTTGAATTTCACTGCGAGAAAGCGCAGGGTTTACGGTTTTAGGAGAGGCAATTGCCTGAAATCGACGAGCGGTTCTGGCTATCCCCCAATCATGGCCATGGTGCCTCTGCGCGTAGTTGTAGTACTGTGCTAAACTTTGATCTCTCTCTGGCTCTGGCTCTGGCTCTGTATTTGTTTGTGCCTTTAGAGTGTGGCGCGGCAAAGATGTGAAACTATTAAAAGCGGTGTATTTAATAAGATGAGAATATTTCAGAACTTTTACCCAAAAAAAAAGAATATTACAGAACTTTATAAAATACAGTATGTCGACACTTGGAATCGACTAGAAAGTTTTTCTATATTTTATATTTTCAAATTTATCTTCGTTTTTTATTTTTCTGCAAAAAAAAAAAGGGGAAAGAAAGAAAAAGAAAATGGAAAATATGCTCGTTAGCTTTTAAAAGGATGAATTTTTTGTAAGATATTGACTTTATTCTTTTTTATTGTTTTGATTCCATGAAATTTCTCTACAGACCAAACAAAAAACCCCAATGGACTCAACCCAATATCAAAAAGAAGGCTAAAGGTCTACTATAATCCAGAATATAATTAATGAAATTAAAACAAATTTTCTCTCCTTTTTTAATAATTATTATGAATGACAACTTCCATAAATTGGTAATATATGTAATTAACTCCAACAAAACAGAACCCAAGTTCACCTAAAACATAACGTAGTCCAAACCAAGTAACTGGTCCAATCTTCATGAAAAGGGCTGGTACATCTAAACGAAAGAGAGGGAGTGAAAGGCCTTATTTCAAGCCCACTCCCAGAGGGTTAAAGCAGTAACTTGTTGGTTTGTGTAGTTCTATTATGCATCATGTCTCATGTGCGTTGACAGATCAAAAGGCAGAGATTTACATTTACAACGTCACAAAGCAGGATCTAAAGGGGTTCGAGATTACTGGTGTCATTGCACGCGCGTAGATACCTATAAGACAAGCACACAAAGTCACAAACCAAACCTTATCTGCCCTAAAAAAAAAAAAACAAACAAACAAAGTGCAAAAAACAGATGGCTTTGTTCTGTGCCATTTTCTCTGTTTTAACGTTTATATTTGTTGGTTTGGCTAAGTGGGTGGTAAAATTTATAGCAGAAAAGCCCCAAGCCATGGTCTTGAGCCTCAATTACAAACTCAATTCTATGCCTCGGAGAAGAAAAACTTTTCACTGTTGCATCCAAAACCTTTTTGTTACCAATATTAGTAGCTAGGTAGGCAGGTAAATCTATATTTTTACTATTTGATAAAAGGAAAACTTTAAGATATCTGATAAACTGGTAACATCTGAGAATTTGTACAAAATACAGATAAAGATGAGGTTTTAAGTTTAAGAGTGAGTCAGTAACTTTTCCTGATTAGCTTTCTTCTTTTATTTTGGTATAACTTTTCATGGTTGGTTGCACATGAAAGTGAAAAGCTAAGTGGTCGCTCGTGGGATTTGTTCAAAATAATGATTCCCTCATGCCATGCATGCTTATCATGTATTTATTAAAGTATAAAAGAAAAGAAGAAGAGCAATTCATTCATATGATGTGCACACCAATATATATATATATATATATATATATATAATTACCTGAATCAATTAAACTAAATATTCTAGGTAAATGATAAACAACCAAACTAATTAAACATCTCTTCAAGTTAAAAAGCTACTGCTAATTATGGTTAATTTACAAATAGATATTCAAAGGAAAAAATTAATACCTCCCATGAATATTATAACCATAAGAAACAAATATAAACTTTTAATACTTATAGGATAAAATAAACAATGAGTGGTTAATACACCTTCTTAGTGAAAAGGCTGCGTAGGTTAAAAAGATTACCGCCACTCCCAACACTGCTACCAACACCCACACCCACACCGCGTCCAACTCCTCCATTGCATTTCCCACCACCGCTGCTACCCGGTTGTTGTTAACGGAGCCGGCTCCGGCCGAAGGACCAACGCCTATAGCAGCAGTACTATTCATCGCTTCTACAACTCAAACTGTTTCTATATCCAATACACATTGGGACATTCAAATTCAAGACTCTAGCTTTTGCCCCACCACCACCGGCGGCAGCGTTTGCTTTGCTCCGGCGAGTCTCCAGTGCTCCTTTTAGCCCCCTTTCAGAATGGCGGATCACGGGTTCGGAGACCCACTGCCGGAGCCTCCACGCCTGACCTGCCAAACAGGACTGCTCCGGCCCAATGAACTCCTGCCCGACCCGGACTGCTCGGCCATTTTCTGGACTTTGACTCCCCAGCTGAGTTGCTCCGCGAACACGGGGCGCTATTCACCTTCCTGGATCCCGGAGCCCGAACATCGTCTTGGGTCGGTACAGGTATTGCCAGCGGATCTACCCGCGAGAAAGGCCATATATTGATGTTCAACTCGGCCGCCGAAGTCGCTCCATTTCCACTTTGCGCTCTTCTTTCTTCTCCTTCTGATCCTTCTCTTTATCTTCCTGCTCGCTTTTCGTATTCTTCTTATCGCTCTTCTTGAAAATGTCCTCCACCGCTTCGACGCGGTTAACGAGAGGTAGACTCGGCCACGGCATGCGATATCTCGGGTCCCGGACTGCGTTCCGGCTCAGGGTCAGTTTGGGGTGGCTCTGAGTTTGGGGGTTCCGGGTCAGGAAGTGGGTCAGACTCAGGAGGGTGGTGGTGATGAGGAAGGGAGGTGGAGGAAGTATAACGCCATCGACGAACAGCTCGTCGGCGGAGTGGAGATCGGGTTGTGGAAAAGACGGGTTTCGGACCATCCAGAACTCGAATTCGGGTGAGTTGGAGTCGGTGCTGAGCCGTCTTCCACTGCTGCTTGGCGACAACGTTTTGGGTTGTGGGTAGTACTCCATCGAGAGGAAGAGAGAGCTCTGTGTTTGTGTCTGTGTCTGTGTTTGTTGTGGGAGGTGGATATGGGGTGTTTGAGAAATTTCCTGGATTTTTTTGCTTTAAAACTTTAAAACAAAGAGAACGTGAGAGAGAGAGAGAGCTTATAAGAGCGACCCTACAAAAAATGCAAAGCAATTAAAGAATGAGAGAATGAGAGTAATAAAAGCCAGGAGAGTGAGAGTGAGACACAGAGATATAGGTCGGGTCCATCATGCATGGAAGCTCCACGGTAAGACAGTAACTTATCATTGCTTTGTCGTTTTTAACTACCAAAGGATAATGCTATTTTGTACATACACATTTATCTATATCTAAAAAGTCTATATATACATATAAATATATATATATATATATGTATTCAAATTTCTTCATGGTATTACAATTTGTTATTTATATGAAATCCCAATCAATATGCAATTTTGGTAAGTACAAATCATAGTTAGGAATGGTAATTAAGGGTTTCTACTATTTCTAAAACATATGTTTTAATGGAGAAAGATAAAAAAGGCAAAAGAAAAAAGAAGACTTTTCATGAAAAATGAAAGCTCTTATAATGGTTTCTTGTTAAAGAATCTAACCTATTTATGGTTTTCGATTCACATGATTTAGGTGGTAATATTTTGTTTATATATTTGCATAGTTATATGTAAAACATTGTCATATATTACAACCACAAATCACATCACTATCAGGATCTCTTCTCTTTTTTTTTTGGTTATCTAGAGATCCAACTTATTATTCTGATATTATTTTAGAATATGACAATGTAATGTGAGCCACGAAGATTTCCCATTTTTAATATCTTTAATTTGGAAATATTTACATCTCACTCGACACGATGGCAAATACCATCGATCTACATATGCAAGAGATGGATTGTGTCATGATTTTAAATTTATGCTTTTGTAATAACAACTAATATATAAAATCAAATCAGTCTTATTTGGAAAATAATCTCTAGTGCTTGTCATTTTATACACGTATAACTCAACTGATGTTAACACCCAGATTTAATTACGAAAACTCTCATCTTATCCATTTTCTTTTTAACTTACAAATTATAGTGAAATCCAAGAGGGTTTTATATATATATATATATATATATAAACAGTCAAGGCATTCGGATTAGACGGTTTTAAAATACACTCTCCTGTATACAAAAGCATTTAGAAGTTAATACATCTATTAGTGAAATCAAAGAGACACGATTTTAAAATCACTCTCTCCCATATTAGAGATGGTGTATTTAGAAATTAATAACAATAATTGAATTTGATTGATAAGAAAATTGAGCACCTCCATTCACTAACCAAATTTAACCCTTGTGGGTAAATCAAGAGCTTTACCCTTATCCTTATTGATGTGTGTAAATTACCTAATGACACAATCTGGATACACTGAATTATAGACCATTATAAATTAAAGCACCTTTACACTACTCATAGCATCTTGAATCTTCAATCCTTTTTCATTTTTATATGCCAAAATAACAAAAGGAACCTTTTGAATATAATTGATGTTCTACTTGGATAAACTCAACTAATCAAGAAGGATTGAGAGCACATCAAAGAGAAAGCACATCATACTCAATCTATTCAGATATTCCTTTTCTTTAGAACCCATTAATTCGATTTAGATTATGATATCTCCAATTATGAATAATAAAAGAAGATTGTGATAATATGACAAACGTGTACAGCAATTAACACAAAAATAGCGGATTAACACGAGAAAATTGGAAGTGGGAAAATATTTAAATTGAAGAAGAAAAAAGTGATAAATAGAGAGTGATGTCAAGTCAAGGGCGGCATGTGGGCGACACACAAAGTTGCTCAGCCCTCACTCACATTCACGGCGCCTCTTCGTTAGAATGTCTTTCACTAGCGTTGACATCCACCACTCTCATTATCACACGACTTCCCCACAAATCAATTTCAAAATCTTCAGCTCTTCTCCTACGAAATGCCTATCTACCACTGCTTTGCTTTTTGCATTTACTTTATTGTAATGTGATTCCAAACATTCCCTTACCTAAAATACCATGTGAGAATGCCACTTTCATAGAATCATAACAACATTCTCAAAAAGAAATAGTAAGAAATATATAAAAATAAAAAATCAAAGAAACTTGTAAGGAGAAGAAAAATATATCACAAGAATATTTTAAAAAATGTTTTAAATGATTTTTTTTTTTTTAATTTTACCTAAAAACTTATTTTGAAAAATTCTCAATTGGTGATGATCACAATGAATCTATGTTATATAGTCTTTGGAGGATATCGATGGGTACTGTACTATGACCTTTGCAGCATCAATTATTGATATTGATTAGAAAACAAAATATCTTATGCGAAACATAATAAAGCCGGTGATTGGGTAACAAGTGTAATTATAAATTACAATGTGTGAGTCAATAATAACTATAATTATAAATTTTAATGTGTGGGTCAATTATTATATTATGATACCGACAAAGAAAATAATAATTATTATCTTCGATATAAATTGAATAGCATAATCTGGCTTCTTGTAGGCCAAAAATAAAAATAAAAATAATTAATATTTAAAAATTATTATCAATTAAAAACATTAAATTTTAATTAGACAGTTGACTTGTTCTCTTGAGCTGGCTGCGGGCTGTAAAGTACGTTTGATACACTTTAAACAGCCCCATTGCCAAACAATGCATCTCCACCATCCGATTGACAGAAAGTCCAAGCAACAAACGGACGGCTAAGCTAATATGGATATTGAGAAAAATAAAAATTATTGGCTTCCCTGGGACCCACTTTCCAACACTGAAACAAGTACGAAATATCCACCATGTGATGGGCATAAGTGAAAAGGCCAAATAAAAAAGGGATCCCACGGTTGGAATTGGACGGACAAAGATGACAAAAGGTAAGGTGGACCCCAGAGGGTGGACGATGGGTCAGTAAGTGGTTGTGAGCTACTAATGGTGGTGGTGAACCCCGTGGGGACTTAAGGCTTTGTTTGGAATCTGACTGGGGAGAAAGAGAGCAAGGGATTTCTCTCTCCTTTTGTTAATGACTCAATGGCGTATGTTTGTAGGCAAAATGATGAGCCATGTGCCGAGCTAAAAAAACAACATTTTATAATTAATCTCAGTGTCAGTGGGGTCCTTAGTCCCTACCCCCCAAACACACCCTTGTTGTTAGCAACTTCTTCATGCCCTTCTTCTATCTCTTTGTATCTAGCTCTGTCTATGCCCTAAAAGGCAATGGTTTTTTTAATTTTTTTTCCTTTTTTTCCACTGCAATAGAGGACCATGTACCACATATGGGTAGCACCCACATCTGCCATATGATTTATTTTAATTTTTAAATTTAAGTTGCTTGTGTTTACTGTCTAATTGCCAAACATAATGTTCGTGATCAATGTGCGTGACTGATCAAACTACATTTTTCCTACAGTGGGAAAAAGAATGTCACATCTGTGAAAATCTCTAGGTTAACCTATACATGTCTTGGTAAACATTTTTGTACTACATGCTAATAAGCTTGTCATGTCACATCTGTGAAAATCTCTAGGTTAACCTGTATATGTCTTGGTAAACATTTTTGTACTACATGCTAATAAGCTTGTTATGAGTTCTATATCACCGTTTTGAGATGAATCCAAACATGTCCTTGTTTTTGGTAGAAAGTCTCATTTCAATTTTACAGCTGCCTCCGGTTGGAGCAAAAATGATGGCAAAAACATTTTGCGTATCAGCACCATTTTTTGTAGTGAAATAAATAGTTGTGAAAATGATGGTTTACCAAATTGTTAATGTTGTGCTTTGTAAATAATTAAATTGATATATATATATATATATATATATATATATTTATCTATTTTACTTTTTTACCTTTTTTTTTTTCCTATTGATTTGCATTTCAATAGAGGGTAAGAAAATAAGAGTTCAAAGGGAAAAGCAACCCATTGTACCCTTTTTTTTTTTTTGGTGAAAGCAACCCCGTGTACATTTCATGTGTCACAACAATTAAGCACCAAGATGTTAAAAAAATCTATATTAATGTTGTAAATAAAGAAGGAGACGAGAGAATCCATTCACTTAATTTGAAAAGGGTTTAGAAATTAGGTGAGGGTCTTAATACACTCTCTTAATTGGTGTACTTTGAAATCTTATATTAATGAGACATAAACTATAAAACAAACAATAAGAACCACTGAACCAGCATTCTTATTGTTTTATCGCCGGGGGAGAGAGTTGGTGAATGGTGACAAAACCTGTTTATGGATATTAGACACCGAGGATATTTTTTGGTGGCTTTAAGTTTTCAGCACAAATATAGTCTAACATTTTTTTTTTAATTTTTATGCAATATCCATCACATGTAATTGTCATATAGTTGTAACAAATATGGGATTTTTGGGATGGTTTATAAGAGCAAAGCACTGTTGGGAAACCAAAAAGCCATAAATGTAAGCATATGGTTCGGAGCTGATACCTAAGGTGGGTTGGGAACACATAGCTCAGAGCACTATATCTAGGGCTTCACCAATTTTCTCATCCTCGTTTATTGCCCACTTGACATGACTTCGATACCATCACCACCCTTTGGTCGTAGAGATTCCTAAACTTCCTTCTATTCCTTCCAACTTTGTTTTTATTGCACACCAGAACATTGTGTCTCTGTGACAAAGCTTCAATTTTTATTTTTATTTTTTTCTGTTTCTTGTTTTTATTTTTTTTTAGGGTTTGTTTGGATGGATATGATGCTCACCTACCTTTTAATGTGGAATTTAAAACTTGCAGCTGATTGCTATCGTTTCATTGATTCGGGGTTTTCACAGGCAAAACCAATTAGTACGTACACCGTATACATACTAACCAAATGAAGCATATATTTGAAATGAGATCCTCCTAAACCTAATTATTATAAATGACTAAATAAAAGCTTATATGTTACTATATTATGATATGCTTATTCGCCTGTACTACCACCCAAGGACATACCTGATTTGGGTTTTCAGATTTGTCTATGTATGTGCACACCTATGTGTGTGTGTGTATATATATATATATATAATTAAAATGACTTAATCAAACTCTCCCATCATAATTAAATGTTTGATTAAAAAGTGTTAGTTCAATCAGTCGGTAAAAGTCTAAAATGATTGATGTAGATGCTATATATGAAGAAAAGAACAAATAGTTTCGTATATGAGAAATGAATATTTTTTATTATTCCCACTCATAGGATGAATTTTACTAGCTACCTTTTTGGTTATCAAGTAATTATTAAAAAAGCATATGGGGATGTGGTTTAGTAGAAAAAAAATTAACGGTTTTATCATATTTAAGAATTGTTATTCGAATTTTAATAAATTTTGTTATTATACCGGGTATCTTTCAATTTTATTTGTGTATTAATAAAAGTGAATCTATTAAAGTTGAACCAAATTTTTAAATTTTTAATAGAATTACAAAATTGAAACAGTAAAAAAGCTTTACTGGTTGATAGAATCCTAAACGGTAATCATCTAGACTCTTTTTTATTTATAAAAATAAAAGTATTTGTTTACTTAGCTAATGGCAGGCAACGGAGCAAACGTCATAATTGTTAAAAAGAAGTTATTTACAATTTTATTTTTCTAAAGATGTATTGTTTCCAAACGGTGCGTCTATATCTATTTATATTCGTTGTTTTGTGGTTTTAAATAACATTTTTATTATAAAGCAAATTACGTACAAAATTATAATAAAGAGAGCTTTATTGTTGTTGGTTCAAAGAGAGTTCTATTCTTATTGGTCTATGAGTTTTATATTTGAAATGCTATTATTCAAGAGAAAAATCATTATATACTGGAAGACAATGCATCGAAGTAAAGCGAACATTGTATTAAGGAAAAAGTGCTCAACTCTTACCTCCATCAAACTCTATAATTTTATCATTTCTAAATTATATAAGTTTGTGTAAATTTCATATTATATATTTTGTATTTCAATTTATGCGTACTTATAGTTTAAAATTATACATTTATAACAATTTTTTCACATCAGTGACTAATAAAATAATAAAAATTAATAGAGATAAAAATAAAATTTAAAAAGAAGTTAATTACTGTACCCAAGCATATCATCAATATCAATTGGTAAATGAGTTGGCAATCTTAAAATTATTAAAAAAGTGTGGAATGGATTTTGTGGTTAGTGACTCATGGACGATTCCACTCCTTTCTAACTTTCTTCAACATCCTCCTATGTCTCTTTTAGATCAAAAAGTGCTCATATGTATTCAATAATTCCCAAAAGATAATGATAAAAATAAGTTAAACTCTAAGTCATTCTACTTTATACAGCAATTGGATTATATACATCTTTTTTAGTTGGAAATAATACATAAAAATCATAAAATATTAAGAGTGACGGAACGTAGGAACCAACAAAGTAGAGAAAGCTAGAAACAGGAATGGACAAATAAGCATCTCTGTGTTTAGAGGGATATATATATATATATATATATACACATAATTTAGAAAGAAGCATTGATCCACCTAGAAAATGGCAAAAACACCATTATCGATTACATTGTGAACACAAGGACATTGAGCATGACCATTCCTGATTAATTATGTGGCTAATAAATAAGAACCGTAACTCACTCCATTGCCAATTAAATATGCAAAAAAAAAGAAAGAGAAAAAGAAGCAGCAATATTCGCGGCATTGTCTTCTGTAAAGAGAGGAAAAAGTGAGACTACTTTTGGGATGCATCAAAGCGAGAGTAGTTGCTTAGCTTTGTTGCCTTTAACAACAATATGAAAGCCAGAAAGCAATGCTGGATCTACTATGATTTTTTGCAGGTGCCATTCGGACTTTGGCGTTACTGTGTGGACGGGCCCAACTCCCATGACACCATTCGACCTTTCTCGTAATGATTGGTGTGTGATAAGGACTTTTCTTTTTTTGGGTCATGTGGACTTTTGCTTCAATTATATAACTGGGGGCAGAGACAGTGAGACACAATATTGTATATTTATATCTCTCTCCTAAAGCTGTAGGTCGTACAATTTAAGCCGAAACAAGTGTCAAAAAGGGGTCAAGTTATACCTCATACGTATGTTCATCTCATTAGATTTGGAGTTTATTAGGCTAATTATACAGTCGACTTGTACCTCAGCTTGAGAGAGATACGGGAGAGAGAACTTTTGATGAAAATTGGATGAGATTATGTACGAAAACTAAAAATAATCATCACACACCACGTATCTGTAGTCCAAGATCATAATCTATTTGTTCTGTTGACAGCATCTTAAGAAATCTGACAACGCAACCTAGACCTAGTACCAAGTCAATGGCAGTTTAAAAGCTCATGGTTCATTTCCAACAGTTAGTTTGACAATATTTTTCTAAGGTAGAGAACTGGTCAGTGGCTATTAACACATTGATTTGATAGTAAAGAGAAGAGTCACGAGGTTTGATTTATAGGCAGTCGTAGCAGTTAAGTAGGAAATTTTGTTGACTCCATGGACCAAAACCGCAACTAGCATGGCGTAATCATAATTATTATTAGTCCAAACAAGTCCATCATCATATGCACAACTAATTAATTCTGGATAACCACGCAAGTTTTACATTTCAATTTTCCTCAACAGACTTTGGAGGGCAATAATTTGACTGCAATAGTTCACAGAATTTAAACGAGGGAGGAAAAACGACAGAAATGGGAGGAAAATTCTTACAAAAACCAAAACAAAAGGCGGCAAAAACCTAAGGCGGCTACATAGCCGAGTTCCAAGAGGTTCGATCGTCGCGAACTTATGCATCATCAATCATAACGAAGATTCACAACATAGCATTGAATATTGTCGACCTCGATTCATGAACTTTCTTTGAACTTGGTGACATGCCTATGCTTGAGAACCAAGTTCCAAGAGTAGAGTATGGTTAAGTGCATTGGATCTGAGGCCAACAAATTGAATAGGACCTGGTGAAAATTTGAGAGTTAAATATCAAGAATTTTGCTCCGGATTTTGCTCGCATGAGCCGCGTGCACTCGCGTGACACGCAAAACAAGATGGCGTGAAGGCTTGGGGTCGGTGTGTCTAGGCGAACCTTTCCGGCAGTCGTATGTGTTTGAGTTTGCTTTGGACTTTTGAATGCAAATCGGTTTAGTGTGCGTCTTTGCTATGAATGGTAGTGGGATATTTATAGGCTTGGCTTGCTTTCACCAAAGATAGGAAAACCTAGCCACCTTGTCGAGCGAGTTTCGATTTGGCTCTTCCATTTGGAAAGTTGGATATAGGAAAGTGTATAGCATTGATTCTTGAATGAACTTTCTATTTTGAACTTTCCTCAACCAGTCGAGAAAGACCATTAGAACCTATATGGTCGCGTTGCTCTTTCTTACAACATCCGAGGGCCAATTCAAATACTCACTCAGAAAACATCCGACCGGTAGAGCCGATCGGCCACCGGATCCCCGACCGGTTGGATCGGCTCGACAACCGCTCAATCTGTCCATTCATTCTCCCCAGGCCCGGATAATCGACCAATTTTCCACCTCGGTCTGGCGGCTCGGCCAGGTGAAATTTGGTCACCTTTCCCGGTCGTAGAGCCAGCGTAGTGTAACTAGGTGACTTTTTATCGCTGTATTTTCCACTTCGAATACCAGCGTTTTCGACAGTAGTCAATGTATTACACTTTACAATCATGACGGACCCGGCGCTGCAATGAAGGCGAAAAGGCGTCTCCGCAAGTCGATTAATTTTGAATTCGAATCCTAACCGCTCGCCACTTAGGTTAAATACCCCACGCCTCCTTTCAGTTTCGCTCTCGTCCTTCCACTGCCCAGAAGCCTTCTGCATCCTCTACATCTTCACCCTTTCCAGCGCCATCCCGACCAACTCAGAAAAATTTTACTCATCCAATCTCCAACATAAGTACATCATCGTGATCCTCAGAGAACTCCGATCAAAGCAAAACTAATTTTGCTTTCATTTTACCTCGAATCAGTGAAACCGAAAAATTTGTAGCCCCCTCTCTTTCATCGACTCGGTCGCAACTTTTCCGTGAGAACCGGGTTAGGAGTTTGATCCCTACTCTTCCAAACTTTTTGAATCGTGTTTTATTTCATTTTATTTCGAAATGGTCAGGAGACTCGCCTGAACCTTTCTTGGAATACTCGGGCCGCTCTTCTAGCCCTACACCATCACTTTCATCTGCCGGCTCGGCTGTTAGGATTGCAGAGCCGAACCAAATAGCTGAACAAAACCTCGCACCTTATGTAGAACCAAACGTAAGTCATGACGAACCGAATGAACATAGGCCAATACCTGCTATCCAACATCCCACATGATCAAAACCGATATCCGCTTCAATCTTTAAACGAAGACATACCGCCGAAGAATCGGCTTTCCGAAAAATGCCATCTATCGACCATTAGACAAGGAAAGGCGGACTCTGTCGCGGCGGATGGATCTGCTTTTATGAAATAGCCTTCAAACTCGGGCTTAGGTTACCCTTTCACCGCATCATTAGCATGGTGCTTTCAAATACTTTAACCTTGCGCCCGCCAACCGATGCGAGCGGGTGGCGTTACCTCTTGGGCCGATAGTTACTGTCAGAAAGCTTCGGACAACACATAGATATGCCTATCTTCCTTCACTTTTCTATCTAAAAGCCGGAGGAGGGTAGATATACATTCTACGGCTCGGAAGCAAACTCACTCATGCGGCTGGCCAAACAGTGACAAAGGTTGGAAGGGCGGATACTTCATCAAAAGAGGGTACATTGATCCGGTTGGCCGTCCGAGTTGGGAATTAAACCGGCTGGCGCGGAAAAGGTACTTTTCTTGAATATTTGTCTTTTCCTTTGACTTAGCGAGGATCAAACTTACTCTCCATTTATGCGAGATGGCGCCCGGACTCTCCAAATTCGAAGCAAAACAATTCGATCGACCTTTCTTCGCGGTGGGAAGAACCTGACCTTCTACTCTCCAAATCATTCCAGCGATAGGGTATTGGCCATCACAAAAAAGCAAGGAGCAAACACCTACCAAAGACTGATCCTCAACCGATATGGGAAAGCTAAAAGTACCCTCTCCAAAAGAACAACTCGAGAAGGACGGAAGAGGAAGGAAAAGAAATCACGGAAGTCGAGAAAATCGGATCCGACTCGAAAGGACCCGACACCGGAACAACACATTCGCCATTTCACCGGACGTGATCGCACCATCCCAAGGAGGCTCGCCTCAAAGAAACAAAGACTCTCGAGCCCGACCCAGCGTGAAAGGAAAAGAACCTATAGTGCCGAAGAAGCGGCCGAGCCCGGCATGCAAAACAAACACGGGACTAAAGATAGTTCTTCCATCCGCTCGATCAAGTCTAACGGTCCAATGTGGGTACTGATGACCAGCAGCGATCGGAGCATCCGAAGGCCATGTCTACGGAGGACATCGGCAGGAGGTGAATTGGCGCCTTAAAGGTATGAGCAAGACTAAGAGGCATTACATGCGTTGCTATGTATATGTAGTGAAAACCGAACCATAATATATCGACTTTCTTGAATGCGTTGGCTCGGACCCTGATTCTTCCTGCCGTTGTAAAGGTGGATCTTTCAAGAAGACAGCGACATCACGAAAGTTCTGCGGAAACAAAAAGACCTGAGTAGCAAACAAGACATTAGAGGCAAATAACCTTCACCTCACAAAATTGCGTAGATGCGATGGCCAGAGCTGTGCGGTGAGCTAAAATTACTGCGGCGGAAAGAAGTGGTCGAAACCGGCCAAAACTGGTGAGAAAAACAAGGAGTTGGAAGCCCCGGTTGGACTTCTCCCCGTGGCCGAACGGGGCCAGCCAAGCTCGAGCGAGCTTAGTCATGTAAGAAAAAGATCGTCTACCGAGGAGTGGAGGGCGCTACCTCAGCCCGAAATGATTCTAAAGTTCAAGGTGCGAAACCTCATAGGACACTGCGGCGAGGATGATTCGATGGCCGGTGAAGCCGTGAAATCTCCTCCGGGAAGGCGAGCGAATTGAACAACGAGTCAGGAGATCGTATCCCGCCACGGAAGAGCTCCTCACACGAAAGGACTCGTTTGATGAGGCGATGGGCGACGAGATGAACACCGGTAGAGCACTAATGCCAAAGAGGTTGCATCCATTGCCAGCTAGCAGGAGGCGTAATCACACACCCAGAGGCATATTTTCATTTATTTACATCAGTTTCTTCTTAGTAGTTTTCCTTGTTTTACCTTCTTTTGTATTTGGGCCGAGTTCAATCGTCTATATCTAAATTTAAATTATGAATGAATCATTGGAGATTTCGCATTGATATACGTAACTACGTTCACAAATAACCAGGTGATAGTGTAGAATTCCGTAGAACTAATGGTTTATTTGAAATTGACCAAGTAGCGTGCTAACAACTTGGCCGACCAAATTAAAGCGGCCGAGCGTAATAAGCCGGGAAAAGGCTAACCCGGACGGTTGTCCCTTCTTTACAAAGTATAAATGAACAAATTAGGGTCGAGTGACCGAGCGGCACCACTGAATAGTCACGGACCCGATTATATCGGGTTGTATCGTGCGTGTCCGATCAAAGCAAAGATTAGGGCGATCTTTACCTTACAAATTCGAACTTCATCCCGAACAAACAAAATATAGAACATATAATTTGTATAATGCAAAAGAAATGATTTATTGATGTGATCGAAAGAGTGCGTAAGCTGCATACATTACAAAGAAGTCGCGTAAGCCTTGTACATTCTGAAAGTCGCGTAAAGCCTGTACATTCTGAAAGTCGTAGCGCTATACGTCATAGAAAATGCCTTAATGATAGTAGCGTAGATGCGTGAGTTCGGCCGGGGCTCGTTAGTACCACAAAGATTGTAGAGTGTAAGCCCGCAGTGCAGGAATGCCCTACCGGTAAGGTACTCCCAAGTAGGACCCAACTTCCCGCGTTCAACTCTTGAGTGTTCGAAGACTCTTGGCGACACGTAGTCTCCGATCTTGGTATCGAGGATGAACCTTGGCATTGTAATACTTTGTGACGCGTTGTTGGTACACCGCCATTGGTACCAAAGCTTCCCGGTCCTCCGGCTATCCAACGATTTCTTTGAGCTGCGTCGTTCAAACTTGTTCGCATAAGCGATCCGACTTGTTGTACGATAACTCCAGGGAATAACGACTTCAGATCCGTATACCAAGCGAAGGGTTTCCCGTTGCGCGGTGAGGTGTAGTTCGGCTTCGCCCGGGACACCGGTAACTCTTGGGCCATTTTCCTTTAGCTTTCTCCAATCGTTTCTTCGGGCTGAACATGATTGTCTTGTTTGTAGATTCGAACGACCATTTACTGCGGTGAGAGGTGAGGAAAAGCGCATGGTAATCTTCCATTCGCGAAAAATTGTATTACCGATAACTGGGGCCCATTATCCGTAATCAAAGTCCGAGGCAAACCATAGCGGCATACGATGTTTCGCCATATGAAGCGAACCACATCCTTATCTTTAGCGAGAGTAAGACTCGGCACCCGTTGCTAAAATAATCCGTAGCCACGAGAATGAAGCGTTTACGGCGCGGCCAACGGTAAAGGTCCAACGATGTCGAGCCCCATTCGTGAAAGGCCACGGGCTCGTTACATTGGTTAGCTCTTGGTGGCATGTGAGGTATTGGAGCAACCCGACAACACTTATCGCAACCTCGAGAATATTCGCGGCATCCCCGCGTGGTGGGCGATAATATCCTTGCGTCGTAGCGCTGCGCGAAGTTCGTCCGCTGAATGGTTACGATGGCCTCATGAATTTCGCGGGACTTGGCTCGCCTCGGCCGTTTAAGCATCTCAACAATGGCCCGATGAAAGATCGCGATGCTTTTCCATAATAGCGTATCAGCGAGGCGAGCCTTAATTCCGAGCCTGACGCTATAGGCTGCGCGGAGATGAAAAAGACGATAGAATCCATCCATCCACGGTTCCGCGGTCGATATTCGCCTTCCCCACCTTGTTTTCCTAAGTGCGATGTTGCGCTTGGTTGACGAAACTTCAGCGGTATCTCCTCTATTTGTTTCTCCGCCGCCATTGCACCAAAGCGGCGAGGCATCGGCAGGCATTCTATCTAGGCAAGCGTAACTCAAACGTTCGGCGAAGGATGAGTTCTTTTACTAACGCCAATCGCGATCATCTTTGCATCCTTTGCACGTAGTTGCCATTAACGACTTACCGCGAGTTGAGAATCATCGTAAACCATCAAACACCGGGCTCCTGCCGATGCGACTGACCTTATCCACAACAATGCTTCATATTCAGCCTCATTATTAGATCAGGGAAGGAGATGAAAAGCGTATGAAAACCAAACCATCCGTCTTCCAAAGATAACACTGCTCCATGCCGATTGGAGGCAGTCGACAAATAGCTTCACGGGTTGACATCCTTTTCCAAGTTTCCTCCCCATTAGTAGCGTTTGTTTGCTCAAGCAACACGGGAGAGCGATCTCCATAGCTCTTCCAAATGCTCCACGTCACTCACGTCTGAGGCGACTCCTCGTTCCCCGTGAATTCAATGAAATCAGCTAACAACTGGATTTAATGGCTGTCGGGTTGTACTCAATCCGTATTCTAATTCAACGCCTTGCATCCTTCGCTATGTCGGGATTACGAGCCGCTTTGAGTGGATATGAAGTCACTACTACGACCTATGACATTGGAATGCGGTCGCAACTTCCTACGAAACAAGTAATGCCGGTATGAAACTACCGATGAAGGAATACGGTTTCGTCAACGCTGCTCTTACATAGTAAATTGGCGTTGCTCCCTTCCATACGCGGACTGAAACAGGTACGACATGTTCAAAGCGGATAGGTATAAGTCATTGGCTCTCGAGCTTTGGCTTGGATAATATTGGAGAATGTGAGATAAATTTTTAGCCGTTGAAAAGCATTATGCTTCGTTTGTCCACTCAAAATCCTTATTTCCCTTTAGTGCGTGGAAAAATGATATCGATGATCGGATGCCGCGAAATGAAACTTTCAAAGGCCGGGTCTTGATTTAGCTTCTTTTCCGGAGGTTGTTGGGAAGGCATGTCAAGTAGAGCGTATTTGGCTCGGGTTTGCCTCGATTCCCTGCGTGACTAAATAGCCTAGAAATTGGCGAACCAACTCAGAAAGTGCACGGTGGGATTGACTTCATCTTGTGGGCGTCTAGTGCATGAAAGCTTGAGTCAAGTCTTTGGACATGGTCATTGTTGATTTGACATATCGTCGCGTAAACTTCCATAGTCGGTAGGATATCTGCGAACATTTTGTTCACCAGCCTTTGGTGCGTAGCCCCGCATTTTTCAACCCAAATGGCATGACGCCTGTGATAAATCCTCTTTCCGATTCTAGGCGTTTTTCTTAGTCGTGGGTGCGTCGTGATCGATTATAGCTGAGTAAACCGTAAACTCGGTGGCCCGATGACCCGGTGGTGCGTCCACCATCATCATCAATCTTGAGTGGAAATTTATCCTTTTGGGCCTTATTGATCCGTGAAGTCGATCGCGACTGGGGTTTTCCATTCTTAGCGCCACTACCCGCGTTGGCGAAGCCAATCCGGGTAGCTTACCGATTTCCTCGTTGATGATTTGGTTCCGTTGGTGAACTTCCTCCTTTTGCGAATAGGTTTGTGCAGGGTCGACATCCGGTTTGGGAAATAGCGCCGGGTCTATTCCACCATATATCTATGAACAGCGAAGGTGCTGATAGTGCAAGAAAGCGAAACCAGCGGGCGAACCTCCGGATCAGTAGGGTTCCTATTTTTGGCGCTTCTGGGTGAGTGCGGATCCAATTGTATATCCTACAAGTCTTCAGGTGGGTCCATTTTGTCCACGAGCCACCCAGGTTTACGTAATTCTTTATTTGTTCTTTCCCTCCACTGCGCTTTACATAGCGGTCAGCATGATCACTTTTCACTTCATCATCCACTTCCAGAAACTTGATCTTGATGGTATGTGGATGGAATGGCTTTCATAGAGTCAACCAAGGTCGTCCCTAAGATCATGTTGTAGGCGGAGGAGCGTCTACCACCATCATCTTTACCATTCGCGTCTCTTTCTTTCTTTGCGGAGGCGTGATTATCCGCTTTCAGCGGCTCATTTCCATCATATCCCGCGAGTGGCGCGGCTCGATTCTGCGACTTTGGGTGATCCCCATTGCTCCCGATGTGCTTGAAAATATGATATCTGCCGAAATTACCGTTGTCGCGTGTCCGCACTTCATCACGCGTTTCCTACTTCCAATGTTACAACCAAGCGCGTCATCGTGCGGATAAAGCACTCTCCCGATATCTTTGGCGTGAAAGTTATGTCCGGATCATCTTGAAGTCACATGAACCGATGTGTGTTGTCGGCATAGGCCACCTATCCTCTGCGTTACCGCAGTGCAGGCCTCCATATCTTGAATGGATGATCTTAGAACCTCCACCCGTTGTTTGTTCGAGGAGGTATTTTTCCAGGGCTTCCTCCTTTTGCTGCAGAACCCGTTTATTGACTCTTGACGAATTGCTTGGATATCCGTAACGGCGTTCTTATTTCTCGTCTAAATCGCGGCAATCTTAGTGGTATGGCCGGCTCCGCGTGGGCAGCGCCCATGAGAATTATCTCTGTTCGCGGGTCAATTCATGGGTCGTGGCCATCGCACCTCAATGGATTAGTTCCATATCGCTATCAATGGGTTGGAGATACCCAAGACCAAATCCCTATCGATCTGGGGGCCTCCAAAATCATCCCCTCTTGGGTTCATCCCTTTTCGCCGGCCGTAAGTTCGTTGAGTATGTCGGTCGGATAAGCCTGCGTTCGGAATACTCGGTAGCTTCATTACCTGAGAGCGGTATGCTTGGCGGCTGCTCATCTAAACTACGTAGATCAGATTCGCCCTCTTTCGCCCTTCGTTGCATATCGAGCTCGATCTCTTCTTCGGGATAGCGAAGCTGCGGGCCCTGCGCAGATGCGTGAAGTTCGCGGTTTCTTCGGACCATGTAATCGTATATCTTAGTGCGGTAGCAAAACGGCTTGAAGGCATTGCCAGCAGCGGCGTCAGGCAATCCATTATTTCTACCTTCATGTCGTTGAGCCGTTGGATGTACTCCGGCGGCTCTCCCGCCGGTTGTTGTACGAAACAAATCATCCGGATCCCTCCTATATTGTCGACTTGGCGCTTGGGTCATGAGCTGCCGTGCTAGTTATTTGAATGACCCTATACTCGAGATGGAAGGCGGTGAACTGAGCAAAGCGAGCCCTTCGGGCTCGGCGAACACCTTACACATTACTGCGTCTCTATCGACCACCGGGATGGAGGTCGGGACCATAGCACTTAAAGTGGATGATGTGATCTCCGGATCGGCTATTCCATCGTCGTGAAAATTTTGGGCGGAAAAACCGGGGTATTGGCCGGTGATTTCGTCAATAAAGGTGTGTCTACGCCGTCATACCGGTCGTTAGCTCTCCTCTTGTGAACCAAATCTATCAATTCAGGTAGCGGCATGATTGTACCTCTATACCTTGGTGGATTTCGATCCCCGACTCTCCCTCTCGACGCGTGTTCATCCGTCGGCGAGTCATCGCTCGATTGATAGCCGCGCGATATCCGAGCGGCGCCGTCCACGCCCGCGACTACGCTTGTTTGATTGGCGCTCCGATCGTTTCTTCCATCATCTCGGGGATTTTTTCGCGGTCCGTCGTCGCATTCTTCTTTTGCGAGGGTGATCAACTGTCTTTATCATTTGTTGGTGTTTACGCGGCATTGAATCATCCAACGGTGTTGATCGCTCTTGAACTCCGTTCGTTCTTCTTTGGATCGCTTGCGTCGAACCGACTCCTCCATCGTGTGACATGAGTTGCTTCAACTCTCATGTCCACGCACGGCATGCTTTGTGCGCCGACGGTCCTGCCGTTATCCCGTCACGGGGTGTAGATTCGTCCTCCCGTCGTTCGGGCATGACACCCGTTGGAGGTATGTTTGCCCGTTGTTCCGATGCCATTGATTATTAGGTTGGAGTCGGAAGCGACTGCGATGGTTTTGTGCTTAAAACTCAGCGCCCCTCCTTCTGGCCCGTTTGCCGGATTTTGCTCCGAACCGTCGCGGCACTGTCGGTGACACAAAACAAGATGGCGTGAGGCAGGGGCGGGTGTGTGTAGGCCAAAGCATTCCGCCTTTCAAGTCGGTATGTATTTGAGTTTGCTTTGGACTTTTGAATCTGAAATCGGTTTAGTGTGCGTGCTTTGCTATGAATGGTAGTGGGATATTTATAGGCTTGGCAGCTTTCCTCACCAAAGATAGGAAAACCTAGCCACCTTGATTCAGGGCAAGTTTCCAATTTGGCTCTTCCCAGATTTGGAAAATTGGATATAGGAAAGTGTATAGCATTGATTGCTGAATGAACTTTCCTATTTTGAACTTTCTCAACCGGTCGAAAGACCATTCAGAGCCACTATGGCTGCCCGTTGCTCGCTCTTTACATCGGTAGGGCCAATTCAAATACTCACTCGAGAAAACATCGACCCGGTAGAGATCACGGCACCGGATCCCAGGCGGTTGGATCGAACCGACAACCAACTCAAAATCATCCATTCTCTCCAGGCCGGATAATCGACCAATTTTCCACCTCGGTCCAGCGGCTCGGCCGGTGAGAAATTTGGTCATCTGGCAATAATTTGACTGCAATAGTTCAATTTAAGCGAGGGAGGAAGCGGCGAAATGGGAGGAAAATTCTTACAAAACCAAAACAAAAAGGCAAAAACCTAAGCGGCTACATAGAGCCGAAGTTCCAAGAGGTTCGATCGTCGAGAACTTATGCATCATCAATCATAACGAAAGATTCCTGACATAGCATTGAATATTGTCGCACCGGATTCATGAACTTTCTTTGAACTTGGTGACATGCCTATGCTTGAGAATCAAGTTCCAAAAGTAGAGTATGGTTAAGTGCATTGGATACGGGCCAACAAATTGAATAGGACTGCGGTGAAAATTTGAGAGAGTTAAATATCAAGAATTTTAAGCATTATAATGGAACTGACAACGATATAAGAACATCCATATGTAACAGGGAGTTAATGCAACGAAAGGCGTTAAAAATCATAACTAACGGGGTGATATAACGATTGTAGATGGCCGTCATTCCTCGTGGCCAAATTTCTTGAAAATGTGCACTGCAAATTCATTGGCACAAATCGATTCTGACTAAACTGTTAGTTGATTAAAATTTTGAGGAATGACTACTAAGTAATCATTATGGCATGTTAGATAAATTACTAATAAAACTACCACTAACAAAGAGTAAATCATTGACTTAATACATACAGAAGTTAAAAACTACGCCTCAAAATGCGTTACCTTCAAGCTCCACCATTGCCTTCTTGATCAGGGCTTGAATTTACGAAAGAAATATTGATTTTGAGAAAGATAATTTTGGAGGAATATGAAAAACATGAAACATCTAGGAGCCCGAACTTATTTTCACCCTCGATAATTCTCATAAAGTTCTAGTCAAGTCAAAAATGAAGAATGAATCCCATGAAACATTTCATCAAAGTTTCAAATTGATGATGAGTATTTTACGTTAGTAAAGCTTATAATATAAAGGAAGGAAGTAACATTGTTCACATAATAGCACAATGTAATGAAGTAACAGGTTACATACCATGTCTTCTCTCACGTCCATAAGTGCGTCAATGCGGTCCCATTGTCCATTCTTCAACAGGGAGCGGCAAATTTCCCAGGTGACATTATGAGGATGCGAAAGAAAGAGAAAGGGAAAAAAAAAAAGAATCCGTGTTCAGTCCCTTGAGATAACAAAAATGTATAGAAGAATGAAGAACAACAGCATACCATAAAAATAAATATAATATTTAACAATGACAAAGGAGGACAGTGTGGTGCTATTGGTGGCCCACCGATGGATATTTTGGCCAGATATTGCCCATCAGTAGTATAGGTTAAGTGGACTATTTCAATTTTAAAATGATGTTTATAAAAATAATTTTAAATTACTTTTTCAATTATATAATTTTTAAATTATTTTTTATTAAATAAGATTAGATATAACATCAAAAAGTTTAAAAATTAATTAAACATAGAAGTGGGTCAAAAATCCATAACTCATTTGGGCTTGGATATTTTATGGCCCAATCGCTTGAACCCTTTCGCTATATATATATATATATATATATATATATATATATATATATATATATATATTTATATTTAAATAGAAAATGCTCAATTGCCTGATCGGCATAGGGAGTGTTGGCATTCATCTCCATAGAATAGAATGAATCATTCCTCAAGGTCTCTCCGCCGTCCATGGTCGGCTCTGTGTATATCCCGCGAAGGTTTTTGGCGGCTTCGAACCCTGGGAACAACAAGGAGGCATACGAGTAACAACAGCGACGTAAGTTCGAGAACAGAAGATTCTAGTCCATATATATATATTTTTTCTATGAATTTCGTTTTTTGGTTACTGGAGGAAGTAAATCATTTGTTGATGATAGCTTTCTTCAATTTTTTGAATTGGGTTTATGGATCCTTAAATTTTTTACGATAGTCATACATGATTAGCCATGCTCAGTAACTTTGTAGAATCGTAAAAATGCCTTTTTATATTTTTTTAGTTAGAGAAATTCGCAAAAAGAATCGCTTTTTATCATATAAATATAGGATTTGTTAGAACTGCAGAAGATGCATATCCATCATGTTGAAGATGACATTTTGAACATCCTGTTCAACCTGATTTTTTTTTTTTTGCGTATATTTCTTTTGAACTATTTGATAATTGTGTAGTTGCATATCACTATGTGATATTGAATTTTTCTTTTCTTCTATTTTATCAACTAATAGGTAATCAATGTTGGGCTATTAGGCAATTTCTCTTACAGCGATAAGGATGGAAATTCAGAACTGATAATGGTTGATAGTATTCCAATATTGTACAAGAAACAACCCTTGACACCAACTGCTATGGGGACGGACGATAATCCGAAGCGCCGTATCTCCAAGTTTGCATCAGATCTTAGTTCTAGTTGGAGTGCTAAGAATGATAGTTCATCGATGTCAGGATTTACAAACCAGTGGCATGTGCTTTCATTCCCTACGCATTTTGGGAAGAAAAGAAAAACTGCGCATGTGAAGAAGCCAAATATTGGCCAAAGCTATTCAACCGGTGCAGGTGCTTATTATAATTCAGATTTATCTCAGGATTTGTCAAAGGTTAAGGGTTTTGATATCTGCTTATCTGAGAGAAAAAGATCTGCTGCTGTACCACCTCTGCAAACAAGGAAATCTTTTGGATCGCCTCTGACAATTTTGAGGTCTGGCATGGTTCATTTAAAACAAACACTCAACCACGAGGCCCAGGTAACCTTTTGGGAGAAATTTATTGTTGGTTCTTATAAAAGATTTCTTTTGGAATTTTTGCTGCTTATAATCTTTTGGTATATGCCTTTGTTACCATCTGTAACGCCTCACTAGCCCTGGCCAATTCTATGACCTTTTCTAAACACTACCTAGTTGTGTATTATTCGTAGCTAAACACTACCTACTTGGGCGTTAAATGTGGCTGATGCGAGACTTTTCAACCTTCATTATCTCGTCCTTCTCATTATTTATAGGTTGTGCTTACAATTACAGTTTCCTAATCAGTACCATAAGCAGACATTGCAACTGCAACAATAATTTGTTATTTTCTGTCCAATAAGTAAAAGAAAGGAAAAAAGAAATACTATGCTTTGTAATTCCTATACCTTGCCTTGTTCTTTGGACTTCCATCTTTTTGTTAGGGTAGTTGTGTGTATATATTTTGAAATTGATTCATATGGTGTTTTTATCAGATTAAGTAGCTCTAAGTTTCTGTTATATCCTTGTTGATTGTAATGTTATAGGTTGAGATAGTAAGAAGTTGTCGGACACTTGGTGTCGGCCCTGGGGGATTTTATCAGCCAGTATTCAAAGATGGAGCCGAAAATGATCTGCAGATTATGTGTCTTGGCCTCAATTGGAATCCTGAAAGATTGACTTATGAATTTATTCGATCAGTTGATGGTTGTGATGTGCCTCCTATTCCTCGCCATCTTGAAAATATGGCTGATTCAAAATTGTTATTTGCTCAAGAGCTTACTAAGACAGATCCATACTCCGCCGCATATGAAGACATACTTCCTTCATCTTGTTTAAATGCTTGCATTGTGAGCTTTTACTCTGCTGCCACTGGGAGACTTGGTCTTCATCAGGTCTTTGCTGGACTTCTATATGCCATCTGCCAATGGTTTTTTATTCAATATTGTTTTCCTTTCAACTTTTACTGATTTTAGATTTTTCAATTTGTTCTTCTGGCATCCTTTATTTGTTTTAAAATTGTTCTTATAAGTAAGAATGCATCAAGTGAAGTGATTTGCTTACTTGGGTTTAATGTTTTTTATAGGATTGTTCTGAAAGAAGAGAGTGTCTTTCTAAAGGATTACCTGTCGTCTCCTTTTATGTGGGTGATTCAGCAGAATTCTTGTATGGGCATGAGAGGGATGTGAGCAAGGCAAAGAAGGTTATATTGCAATCGGGAGATGGTTTGATATTTGCTGGTAAATCAAGACATATATATCACGGTGTAAGCTCTGTTATACCAAATTCTGCTCCTGAATTATTGGTGGAAGAAACTAGGCTTCGTCCTGGCTGTCTGAATCTAACGTTCAAAGAGGCTTAGAAACTCATCGACCTAAGTTTATAATTTTATTGTTCTATTATAGTCCCTAGTTAGTTAATTTATTTAGGATTGGATTTGCCTATTTTATAAGTAATAATTTCAACAATAAAGAGTACGTAAATTTATTCACTTAGAGTACTACTTTCTACTCTCTGGTCTTTATCTTATTTCTTCCTTCTTTTTCTTTTCCGTTCTCTTGTTTTTCTTTTTGATATTGGGTTTGAGGGTATTCGAACTCGTGTCTTTGCCCAAGGAAACAGAGGCCTGGAGTGCCCCTATTGGTCATTCTTCTTGTCTTTTCTAACTCCATGTTACTAAAGGCCTTACATTTTACTTCATTGTGGTAGCCCCTATTCTATAGCCTTATTACCAAAGCTCTTGCGTTCTCTTTGTCTTGGTAGTTAATTTCCATACAGTTATTTACATTATAGTCCAGTGGAAGAATAGTACTCTTTAAATTTTGTTGCGGCAGTGATGGTTCATTTCAAATTTTCATTTATTTCTAGTCGGACTATGCTTCGGATTCTTTCTTCTTCTTAAGTCTCAATAATCACATGCTCTTTTATGTACCTTTCCATAAAGTATTTTTTGTAGCGTTTGTCTTACCGCTGAAATGAATGTGGTTGGAGCATACTCTGTGTATTTGAATAATATGCATATGGAGTGAGTTTTAAGCTTCTAGCGCTTTTCTTTAATATTTGTGTATTTAGGTAGATGGTTGTTTCTTTAGGTGCTGCTAGAATCGTCGTTTGATTAAAATTGTTTTGGTTCATGTTTAGTTCACTGGGTACAATGCGTGTTGGAGTCCATGAGAATTGCCCTGCTATTGTCCGCTGTTGGAGTGTAATGTGCACAGGATTCACACTAACTATGCCATAGCAGACATGCCTATAAGCATCCCTTGAAGAGACGAATAGGATGAGAAAAATTCATTCACTCGTGGCCCCAAATTCGGTTTACAACTAATCTGGCACAATTATATCCTTTAAACCTGACCAAGTTTATATATATATATATATATATATATATATGAAAAGGGTAATTCTAATTGGGAGTTGGAACATGGCTTCCAATACTTGGAGTTGTTCCTTCTTTTTTGTGTAACTTCCAACATTCTAGTTGTTAATTCAGGGCTGAGAGGAACGTCTTGTGGAGATGTTGATCATGCTTCTTTCATTACGTAATAAAATTTTGCTAATTCGGAGCTGAAGTTTATGTACTTGGCCTAAATTCAGCTTGCTCATGGCAGTGTTAAGGCTCAAAAGTGAGTGGGCATGGTTTGGTCATGGGGTATACCAGTTCTATGATTATATCTGGTTCTCTCCACTTAAAACTCTTACATTTAGTTTTGGTGAGGGCTGCTGTATTTCAATTGCGTTTTGAAATCTTCTTATAAAAGCTAGCTTCTAAAGCTCTGACATTAAAAATTTGAAATGAAATTGTCTCCCCTGCCATATCAATTTTTGCATTTTGATTAGATTTTTTACTTTTTATTCCGTTGGCATTAACCAAATGGATTAGTTGCTGCAATGTTTGATCTTCCTAATGGAACTTGCACGTGGAAAGGCAAGTGGATGAAATTAGAGATGCATTGATGGTCGAGCATTGTTATTGTTACAAACTCTTAGATCGTCTGATGTATTTTTTTAATTGTATTTTTTTCAATAGCACTTTTATTTATAGTGTTTGTTATTTTTAGAGCTTTATTTAAAAATATTTTAATATTAAAATAGTTTGTGTTTAGTGTTAAATAATAATAAAAGAGTGCTTTATAAATATGTAATAGTATTTAATTGTTCAATACAAAATAATTTTTATTATGATAAATTACCGAAAGATAAATTTGTTTAAAATTTTAAAATAAATAAGATTATTTTGGATATTTTAATCTACCCATTTAATGCATAGAGAGTGAAAAAGCACCTGATAAAATATCACTTTTGTTGGACGCACCGAATCTCAAAAAAAAAAAAAAAGTACTTTTAAGTGATTTCTTTTTATTAAAAAAAGAAGAAGGTACTTTTAAAAAATATTTGCCAAAATGTGTTTTTTGTTTTTTTAACAAAGAGATCCGGCTGTGAAATTACAATTTTGCTTAGGTTACATTGGCAATAAGTACTTCAATAATTTTCTCCATTAAGTAAGCTTGTCCCATGAGACAGTGGACGCTTTTCATTCCTCTTTCGTCCTGCCCTTTTTATATGGTTACCCGGAATCAGTACCAAATTAAGTTGACCTGGAATCGGTGTACCAGGTAAAGCCAATTTCAAGTGAAGCTTTAAGAAAAAGACGTGTTAAAAAAAAAAAAAAAGCTCTTAATTAACTACAAATGTTAAGGAAAAAAAAAAAACAAAATTAAAAACCAATTCAAGCCTATACAAGTTAACAAACTTTCATGAATTACACATAATTTAATGACATTATCGAACGGGTCTTTCAACATCCTACATTTAATAGAGTATTAAATAATAATTACATTAGAACTTCGATAAATTGATAAGCTTTGGTAAAATAATATTTCTCGCCAACTTAAGACCAACGCACTAAATTAATAAATTTATAAGATCATATATTAAAAAAAATATCCATATAGTTTTATATAAAACCTATTTGCTATATGAATTCATAATTTTATGATACATCTAACTAATTGCCTCTGTATAATTAAGATGTGTTACTAAAATATGTATTCAAATTTTATTTTTGAAAAACTAAATATTTTTTTTTGAGTGCAGCTCTCTGCATGGCAAAGATTTGCGAGGCATTGGAAAATAAGTGGGATATATATATATATATATATTTTTTTTTTTTGGTGAAGGAGAATGAGTGGGATATAATGTGACGTAGAGGCTTCTATGCAATGTCAATATTGATTATCACAAGGGTTTTACAGAAATTTATTTTTGAGAGTATAGTCTGTTGAATTCTTACTATATGCTTTACTAAATATTTTTGAGGATGGAGGTTGGAAATTATACATGTTCAAAGCTTGAAAATTCTGTGCTTCATTATAGGTATCTAACTAAACTATTATGTGTGTTTAGTCGATTAATAAGTCAAGCTAATGTATTAATTTTCTACTAATACTTTTCATCTAGTAGACTTGTTGGGAGGAAAATTACACTTTGAGAACTTAAATAAATTGATTTTAACAATTTAAAGGAAAAAATTAATTAAACATAAAAGTGGGCAAAAAATCCATAACTCATCTTGGGCTTGGGTATTTTATAGCCCAATCGCTTGAGCCCATGGGAAAAAAAAAATAGAAAAAGCTCATTTGCCTGATCGACAAAGGGGCGTTGGCATCATCACGTCTCAATAGAATGAATCATTCCTCAAGATCTCTCCGCCGTCCATGGTCGGCTGTGTGCATATCCCTTGAAGGTTTTCATTGGCTTCGAACCCTGGAAACAACAACGAGGCTTACGAGTAACAACAGCAACGCAAGTTCAACAACAGAGGGTTCTGGTCCTTCTGCCAATTCCGTAATTCTCGTAGCCTCCTGCCTCCGTATATATATATATATATATATTTTTTTTTTTTTTTTTGAATTTCGTTTTTTTGGTTACTGGAGGAATTGAATCATTTGTTGATGATAGTTTTCTTCAATTTTTTGAATTGGGTTTATGGAAATCATTCAATTATATAGCTTCACTAAATTTTTTACAATAGCGATACACGATCAGCATTGCCCGGTACTTTGTAGAAGCGTAAAGATATGCCCTTTTCATTTTTTTTAGTTACAGAAATTCCCAAAAAAAAGGGGTTTTTAATCATATAGATGTAGAATATGTAATAACTGCGCTTTGTATAAGAGCTTGTTTTAGATAGAAAATCTAACACAAATTTAGGCGTTTTTTGGAATGCAAAAGGCGTGTCCAAGTTGTTTGCAAATTGTTTTTCCCTTTTTTTTTTCTTTTTTTTTTGTGTGTATATTTCAATTGAACTATTTGGTAATTGTTTAGTACATATCACTATGTGATATTGAATTTTTCTTCTTTATTTTATTCTATCAACTAATAGGTAATCAATGTTGGGCGATTATGCAATCTCACTTACAGCGACAAGGACGAAAATTCAGAACTGATAATGGTTGATAGTATTCCAATATCGTACAAGAAACAACCCTTGACACATACTGCAATGGGGACGGTCGATAATCCAAAGCGCTGTATCTCCAAGTTTACATCAGATCCTAATTCTTGTTCTAGTTGGAGTTCTAAGAATGATAGTTCATCTCTGTCGGGATTCACAAACCAGTGGGACGTGCTTTCATTCCCTACTCATTATGGGAAGAAAAGAAAACCTGCATATGTAAAGAAGCCTAATTTTGGCCAAAGCTATTCGACCAGTGCAGGTGCTAATTATAGTTCAGATTTATTCGATAATTTGTCAAAGGTTAAGGGTTTTGATATCTGCTTATCAAAGAGAAAAAAATTTGTTGCTGTACCGTCTTTGGATCCAGACTTGTACCAGAAAACTTTTTTGGATCCAGAATTAACCCACAAAGCTTTTTTGCACAAATTGAACGCAAGCAAGATAGTATTGAGGCCTGGGATGGTTCTATTGAAAAATCATCTCACTCACAAGGAGCAGGTACTTGTCAATTTTTTCCCTTAAACAAATAAAAGCTCAATATTTTAATAGACATTATGTGAATTGATTAGTTTACAGTGTCCCATTTTTCCACGTTGGGGACTAATATTATCAGTTGAGCATTGATTTGTCTGAATTGTTAGGGATTTTAGTGCCATTCGTCCCTAAGTTATACCCTTAATTGTACTTTGGTCCTCAAACTTTTTTTTTTTTTTTGCACTTTGGTCCTTTAACTTTGGTAATTGGTGCACTATTGGACCTTAAACTATTTTCTGCGAACTTCTAACAATTTTAAGGCGTGCAGTGCAGGGTCTTGTGGAGTGTTATTTGTTGCTTTTTTATTGTCTCAAGTGTACTGCGTGCATGCCTAAAAAATTGTTAAAAATTAGACAAAAGAAATAATAGTTTATGGACCTGCGTTGCACCAATTACTGAAGTTTAGGGACCAAAGTGCTAATAAAAAGTTCAAGGACCAAAGTGCAAATATGCGTGTAGTTCAGGGACTAATGGTTCTGATATCCTTAATTGTTACCATAAGCTGACATTGCAACTGCAGCAACCATACTTTGTTATTTTCCCTCAAACAAGAAAAAAGTAAAGAAAAATGAAATCTATGCTTTGTAATTCTAATACCTTGCCTAGTTCTTTGTTCTAGATAGGGAAGCTGTGTGTGTCTATATCTTGAAGTTCATATAGTGTTTTATCAAATTAGCACTCTAAATTATTGGTTATTCCTTGTTGCATTGTGGTGTTATAGGTTGAAATAGTAAGAACTTGTCAGACACTTGGTGTTGGCCCTGGGGGATTTTATCAGCCAGCATACAAAGATGGAGCAAAACTTGATCTGCAGATGATGTGTCTTGGCCTCAATTGGGATCCCAAAAGATTGACTTATGAATTTATTCGATCAGTTGATGGTTGTGAGGTACCCACTATTCCTCGCGCTCTTAGATTTCAGGTTCGAGACGCAATGATATGTGGTCGTATATCATTTGAGAAGGAAGGAGAAGGCATACTTCCTTTTATTATTCCAAATGTATGCGTTGTCAACTTTTACTCTGCTGCAACTGGGAGACTTGATCTTCATCAGGTCATTAACGAAGTTCTATATGCTATGTAACAATGGTTTTGATCCAAGACTGTTTTGCTCTTCACTTTTACTGGTTTCAGATTTTTAAAGTTGTTCTGCTAGCTTCCTTTATTTGACTTCAAATTGTTCTTACAGGTAAGGAGAATCTAGTGAAGTGATTTACTTGGGTTTTATTTATTTATTTATTTATTTTTTTTGGTAGGATTGTTCTGAAAGCAGGACGAGTCTTAATGAAAGATTATCCGTTGTGTCCTTTTCGGTGGGTGATTCAGCAGAATTCTTGTATGGGGATGAGAGGGATGTGTACAAGGCAGATAGAGTTATATTGGAATCAGGAGATGTGCTGATATTTGGTGGTGTGTCAAGACACATATATCATGGTGTGAGCTCCATCATACCTAATACTGCTCCAAAAAAATTGCTGGAAGAAACTAGGCTTTGTCCAGGCCGTCTGAATCTAACATTCAGAGAGGCTTAGAAACTCTTCATTTAATTTTATGTTTATTTTTTATTTCTCTATGAGAGACCTCAGTTAGTTAATTTAGTGCCCGTTTGGTAATATGTTGGTTTTTAGTTTTTTTTTTTTTTTCTTTCTTTTGAATGTAATTTGCTTTGTTCAAAGGTAAATTAAGGTGAGTTAGAGTTGGTTTGGTCAAGACCATTTTAAAGTGTTTTTTATTTGGTGTGTGTGTTTTTGTTTTTTCAATCCAGATTTATATTTAATTGAGTAGTTTAACAAACAATAACAAACTCTAATTTTAAACTAAGCCAAACTAAAACTTAGGAAAAACCAAAAACAGAAACATAGCCGAATGGGTATTAGTTTCAGGATTGCATTTGCCTATTACATAATTAATAACTTTAACAGTAGTGCGGGTTTATTAGATGACAGTACATTGTACTTTATAATCTTGTTTCTCATCCTTCTTCCCCTCTTGCCATTTCCACTCTCGTCCCGCTCTTTTCTGTCCCCTTATTAGGTTTTTCATTTTTCTCTTCTGTAGTTATGTATTATGTACATCATGCTTCAAATCCTTGAGTAAAAAATTATCTTTATGCGTTTGTGACAATTACTTTCACCGATCCTTTCATTAGAATCCAATAAACCTTTTAGTCGGACCAGTTCTTTAATTCTCTGCGGCACGAAAGCCTCACATGTAATATTGAAACACCTTGTCATCCAAATCGTCCTCGTTATCTACCCCGACCATACACAGTTAAATCACGCTTAAAAATCAACTTAAAATTAACAAGAAGACAATGGTGACAAACTCCCGTCACGATATCTATACTTCACTGTATCACAAAACAAAAGTCAATTATACATAATTAGGTAAACTTTAGTCACAAAAGTTCTCTTAGAAAATATTTACCCTAAACCCTAACAATCAATCCAACCCAACCAAATGTTGATCCCATTATTGTACATCTTAACGAATTACCAAAGAGAAATCATTAGTGCTGGCGCTTCTATCAGTTATAAGAAGTAAAGACCATTTCATTACCCAGCTTTTAGGGGATTATGTGCCATTGGAGAAGCCATAATTCCAATAACAAGAAAACCAAATCGTGCTGGCAATTCATTTGCTGAAAATAACAAAAGATTGAAGACCTGGGTGAGTGGGATGGCAAGAGACGCAGCAGTGACTGCAACATATTCTAATTCTTTGCCAGACAGCTAACTTATGTGCAACACCCTCTGTCTCCATCAATTTTTAGAAGATAATTGTTTACCTTCTCATGATCCATCAGGTGCATCATACCTTCATCGGCTAAAAAACAAATGACAAGAAGCAATGAGTTAATTTTTATAAGTTCCTCGTTAGTTGCTAAAACAAACATTTTACTATTGACATTGATTCTAAGATGATTTAAGAATCTGAAACCCTTCCAACTAGAATCCTTGATATTGCATCCTGCTGATTGACTGATACTAACGGAGGAAAATCATACAGAAAATGAATTTTGCTGGGAAAACCAAAAAGTTAGAAAATATCACCATGCCACACTTGGCAGAAACATGCCTGTGAACAGCCTTCTTTTTGGTTTGATTTTTTGCACCTCCTCTAAAGCCCAAAATGAAGAGAGTAAACAAAACTTAGAGCTCTAATAACTGAGTTCCATTATTAGGAGCTAAAAATCTCACCTTCGGAAGTCCAAAACGTATTGAAGAAGACCGATCTGGGCGTAAAGCATCCTGGAGAAATCATTGAACATGTCAGCCAGCCAGGAAAGGATAATTGTCAAATTTTGAATATGACTATTGTTGAGATGAAATAACATATGTGAGTCCATATAGTGCATGTGAGCATGAGAGAGCGAGTCCACCAGAAAAAGGCATGAGAGATAGAGAGAGAAAGAGAGACCAGAATCAGGATCAATCCTTAAGGAGTGGATAAGTTCTTCAGGGATTTCGCTAACACCACTGCAGTATGAATAAAGTTAGCTCCAAAGTGTTGATGACTAGATAGATATCCAAGTACACAGATAAAAAATTTCAGGGACCTGGGAGACAATAACGCATTACCTAATGTGACTAATATCAGCAAAATGAAAACCAAGAGAAAATAAACCGCTACCATGCCACACGGGCAAAGGGGTAATCTGAACACAACATTTGAAAGAAAAGGAGAGAAGCTGGTATTAGTACTGAGTCAAATACAGTATACCAGTCACACATCAACTGCCGATAAGATACAAATGCTGGTGCTAAGACTTTTCTGTAACTTGAAGTAACTATCTGGCTCGATCCTTATCTACTGATAAACTGTCAAAATGATTTGGAATTATTCAATAGTCCACCTACCCAACCCTGATTGGTTCTAAGTCAACTCCAAAAACGCCAGCTCACATTTTCTACTTTATTATCATCTCCAGTTAATCCAACCCTTTTCTGTAATTGTGGTAGTCACAGCATATTCTACTATGATTTCAATAGATTCATGAAACGTTGTTACAAAAACAGCCAACTCAAGAAACAAATCAGTTGAGTTTTAATCAAGCAAATCAACCATAGTCTGACCTTCAACCCATGAACAGTGAATGGATCCTCATCTATGATATTGAATTGCAAATCTGAAACAGCAGCACCAGGTACAATCACACTTGTATCCACTAAATAGTAATGAGTCTTCTTCATCACATGCAATTATGTCAAGAATTGTCCCACAATAAGTTTTACAAAATGTGAAGATTCTGAAGTGGCTTTAAAAGCAAGCTCAGTTATCAATATGACCAACGAAAAAGGAACTGCAATATTCAACTTGACAGAAGGACCAATATTGTTTGGACCTCATAATCACGTGGACATAAATTGGAACATATGGCTGGACATTGTTCGTCCAACCACGAATCAAGACCTGAAAAGAATTAAAAGGTAAAAGAAAATGGAAAAGAAAACAATTTGAAGAAAAGGACATGTGGGGGAAGAATTTAAAGCATTATAAAAGATCACATAATTGTTTTGAGAATAAAATTAAAAGTGTTCATGATAGAGACCTCCAATTGCATCAGCATGAGAATGTGTAATTATAACCATATCAATTGTTCTTATCCTGACAGAAATACAACTAGCTGTAGAATGGAAAAATACTAGACATTGACGCAAAAAGTATAACAGAATTTTGGGAAAAAAACCAATTTAACCATCTGAAAGCCTCTGAGTACATAAAAGTCCAAGATCGACAATGAATGAGATATAAAAATAGTTTTGTAATTTGAACAGTGAAAAAGTAGACTCTTCACTATCTGAAATAAATGGTCTCTAATTCTGGTGGCATGTAAAGGATCATCTTGCAAATCATGGGTGAATATCTTGTGTATATGCACATCAATAGATATGCAAAAATTTAGTGTAGTCATGCCCCTGTTCAGCTTAAAGCTTGCTACCAAACAACTTCTATGATACAGTATCTAGGTCTTCCCGAAGTGAGTGTCAATAATCAGGACCAGATTATGCCATTATGCATCACATGTAATTTGATATTTCTTAAAATTTTTAGATGTAATTGATTTTATATATATATATATTATAATTAAAAAAAATAAGAAAATGAAATTATAACTAACCCATAGGCTGGAAACCATCTGAGAGTGCTGTGGTAAAAGAATCTGCAAAATAGACACTGTTCAGTAGAAAACTTTGAAACAGGAGCGAAGAATTAACATTCTTAGGCACATGAAAACTGTAACATAGGATTTTTGCAGCAAATGAAAAACATTCCATCTCATATAAACGTGGACAGAATGAATACGGCACTTATCTTTCACTTACTTTCCAGCATCTACAAGAATGTTACATTTTCCGGTGGATGTGGGGTAACAGGTAAGAATACTTGTGCTGAGCCTCTTATTTCTATTACCAGGTTCTGCAGCTTTTGAGCAAACCTAAAATCAAATCCATCAGTTTCTTTGAACAATAAGAATTGTATTAAGAAAAAGGAAAGGAGATGTAAGGAGTCAATTTTAGCTTTCAGACATATGGCATAATTACTTGAGCACAGAGGCTAGAATCCATACCTCACATTTCTCTAGTGGATTAGTCAGACAACTCACACGAGGAATCCCTTCACTAGTTCCCGTACCTATGAATATGATCTCTGATTGATCACCAGGTATATCCGCTCCATTATATCCTCTGGCAGAATCTGTAATGCATTGCAAAGTCAACTCATAGGTAATCTCTAAATCACAAACAACTACATGTAACATAAAAAATGCTATGTGAGACCACCAATGTTCAGCATTTTAATAATGATAAAATGTGGGGGATTCAAATAAGTTGAGAAATGTGGGTTAAATGAACAAAAACCTAATCCCAACCAGTTGCAAAGAGTATCTAACTTTGCTCGCAAAACAGCACAAACCAAAAAGACATCAAAGCGCATACATACAGAATAAAAATTATTGACGAAAGTCTCAGTTCACTATAGCACTTAGATTAATTGCATACGGAAAGAAAGAGGACAACCCAGAAATCCATAAGAAGTAAGGACTAGTCCTTAGACACACCTGAATCCATTACTACATCAAAACCATAACATAAATATTTCATTTTTTTTTCTTTTAATTTCTGTAGAAAACCCATTAATGCAAAATGTAACATGAGCAAAGTAAGCAAGTCGAAGTGTAGCATGAGCTAACCAGATTGAAGGCAAGCCTGGAAAATTCGTCTGAAGGGAGAGAGAGAGCCCACTTCCGGGAAGTGAAATTGCAGGGCTGCGGAGTGATATTTGGCGCTTGAAAGGATTGAAACAGGCAAGAGAATGGGAAGACCAAACTGTGCCCAGAAATAAAACCATTAACGAAAAGCTCCTACCAAATTAGTAGAAATTAATGAAAAAATATGCTTTCAAGTAGACGTCAAGTTGCTCTGAAACTCTGTTGGGTTCGTCAGAAAAAGTTTCTTGTAGAAGACCAACTAGCACGACAAGGGTGTTCCACAACCAATTACAATATTGATGTCGTTCAAGAAATTGCAAATCGAAATTGTGCTTTTAGTATATAATTTTTGTTGCCCACCAACAGTACACGGATTCCAGCTTCTCGGCGTCCGAAGAAATCACAAAATGATGATAACGACGACATTTCACGTAGCGGTACATGCATTTTATTCCACAGCATATTTCGGCGCGCAGCACTAAGATGGCTGTACAGTTACACTCAAAATGAGCAAAACAACTAATCATTTTTTAATTTATATGACATAGTTAAAATATATTTTTATGGCATTTTACTTTTCCATTCTTATTTAATTTGAAATACTATTTATTATTAAATAATCTTCTATAATTTATTACTATAATTAAATATACACGTTCAACATTGAAAAAATATGTATATTCAAATTTTCAAGACCTATTTAATTATCATATTAATTGTTTACCTTCAGATCGATCGAAAATGTAGAATCCATCCATCTAATGGTCGAATAATAATTATCAGACCATATCCGACCGTTGGATCATGAGATTTGATCGTCGGGTGAAGATATATAGACGATCTGAGAAGATCTGACTGTTGGATCGTGAGAGATAAGGAGGGTTCCAAAAGAAAAAGTTCACTCCGTAATAAATGTTGGATACTTTCCTAGATTTACTTATCAATTTGTAATGCACTGCCTTTGGAACTTGACCTAAACTAAAATGACTAGGGTTTCATTCCTACCAAAAAAGACAAATCAAGTGTATAAATATCCCATATATCTCAAAGCAAAAGTACATATTATTTTTTACGCAGACAAATCTAAATCCGATTATCTCTTTTATGAGATCATAATTAACTTAAGCATCGAAGGTTATTTGGTCAGTACTACACCAGTGCCCCCAACCTTATTTAGCAATCCATCATGATGGCGCTCGATGAATATTTTGATAGTTTGTGGCAGAGCAGAATTTGACACAAAGAGACTTCAAACATTTGGACACGTATAAGCCCTATATTTTCTAAATTTCTTTCTTTTTATAACTTACCACCAACTTTTACATATGCAAATAAATGAACATCCATGACCCACAAATCCATGGATATAATATATATAAGAGCGCATGCGTGTGAAAATGGTGACCACTTATCATTTATGTACGTAGCTTGGAAGCTGGAACTTCGCTACTGGCTCATGAAGTTTCAGCGGGTTTGAGAATTATTTAGAATTTTATTCTTTTCTTTATTTTAATTTTTTTCTGAAGTGTTATCCTTCTTCGTTGCCTTATCTAACTTTTGAATAATTTCCCACTACTTAAAACTCTTTTAGCTATTTTGAAACGCAAACCATGATTGTTCAAATTAATGAAGCCTAAATTCCATGGCTGAAAAACATATATGATCAGCGACTACTTTCAAAATAATTAAAATATCGTAAAAGATAAAACGATGCTATAATATAGTTTGCGTATAATTTTCTTGGTCTCATAGAGTGGCTGACACTACACTATAATAAAAGGTGACATGATTGTACGACAAATTTTGAATTTTATTCAAATATAATTAAGCTTTTCGAGTCCATTTTACACACATGGGTGTTATATTTGGAAATGAAACATGTGATGCAAGTAAAAGTAATGACAGAAATTAAACGAGTGGGCAATAGAGTTTTCATCCAATAATTCCCCAATATGTCATGCATGGACCCATTTGTTTATTCCTGCGATTAACAATATGAGTTGGAACACATAATCAAAATATTAGCCCCACAGGCGCCACAAGAAACAGATATTCTATACCATTTCAGTTTTCATATGATTAATTCTAGTTTTGGGTATTCCTTTTATCTGCCATGCCTTATTTTGGATCATTTAGATCAGAAATAGCTTTGAATTAGAGTACTAATCACAATTCACACACATATTTATGTGTATGGTCCTCGTAATACTAAATGGGTGATTTAGTCCCGTAATCCTATCCCAAATCAGAAACGCATTTTGGAGCGTTTCGCACACGTCACTGTGTGCTACTACTAGCTTCTTGGGGGACAAAAACTTTAAGGATGACTATTATTTACCAATGAAGTACCATTATTTTACCAAGGAGACAAACCAGTAAAAGCAAGAGAGCTGAAATTAGGAACAGTAACAGAGAGAGAGAGGCAGAGAGAAAAAGTACGAAGGAAGTTTCCAGAGATGTATATTATTGAATGAATAATGATTACAACGTATGTAAAGCTCTTATACATAAAGGACAGATGCTAACAGGAAATAAAATAGAAAAATAACAACTCTAATTAATTGCTAACTGACACGTAATTGACCTTGGTCTATTTGTTGTAATGCCACATGTGTCTCAACACACCCCCTCAAGCGAAACGAGAACGGACTAAGAGTGAGCTTGACAGAAAGAAAAGAAAATCTGGACCCAGAGAGAACTTTAGTCAATGCATCAGCTATTTATTCCTCAGTATGAACATATCGAATATCCAATGTCTTTTGAAGAACCATGTCTCGAACAAAATGAATATCAACTTCAATGTGTTTGGTTCTAGCATGGGAAACTGGATTAGAAGCCAAGGAGGTAGCTCCAATGTTGTCACACCAGATAATTGGACAAGTAGTTTGAGAAACATGAAGATCTGATAATAAAGCTTGGAGCCAAGTTATTTCAGCAGCTGTATGAGCTAAAGCTTTGTACTCAGATTTAGTGCTAGATCGAGCAACTACATGTTGCTTCTTAGAGCTCCAAGACACTAGATTAGGACTGAGAAAGACACAATACCCACTTGTAGACCTTCGATCATCAAGAGAGCCTGCCCAGTCAGTATCAGAAAAGCCAATAAGACATTGTTCCTTTGCAGGTTGAATATGTAAACCAGTAGTGATACTGCCTTTTAAAAAACGAAGGACTCTTTTACAAGCTTGTCAATGAACAGAAGTAGGACAGTGCAGGAATTGGCTAAGCTTGTTTACAATAAAAGCAATATCTGGACGTGTCATAGTAAGGTATTGAAGGCCTCCAATGGTACTCTGATAGGTGGTTACATCTGTCAAAGGCTCACCAATTGAAGCCGATAACTGAACACTTGTGCTTGCTGGTGTAGAACAAGGTTTACAATTTGTCTGTGATGCTTAGCAAGCAGATCAGATATATATTTTGATTGAGTAAGAAATAAGCCAGTCAAATTTCTGTAAACTTCAATGCCAAGAAAGTAATGTAAATCCCTCAAATCCTTAAGAGCAAAAGAAATATTTAGATCTCAGACCACTCGATTAATGAGATTCGAGTCAGGACCAGTAATGATTATATCATCAACATAAACCAGCAATGCCAAAAACTGACCTTTACATGAATAGGTAAATAGGGACACATCAGCCTTTGACTCCACAAAACCCCACTTGAGCAATGTAAACTTCAATTTATCAAACCAAGCTCTAGGAGCTTGTTTTAAACCATAAAAAGCTTTGTGAAGTTGACAAATATGAGTAGGATATTTGGGGTGGACAAAGCCTTCTGGTTGAGTCATGTAAACTGTCTCTGTGAGCTCTCCATTAAGAAATGCGTTATTAACATCAAGTTGTTTAATTGACCAGCCATAAGAGACAGCCAAAGAGAGCACAATTTTGATGGTTTGAGGCTTCACAACTGGACTGAAAGTTTCAATAAAGTCTATTCCAAGATTTTGATGAAAACCCTTAGCAACAAGCCGAGCTTTGTGCCGCTAAATACTTCCATCAGCATTATACTTGAGCTTAAAAACCCATTTAGCACCAACTACATTATAAGATGAATTCCAATGAACTAATTTCCAAGTATTATTGCTCATAAGGGCATCATATCTAAGTTGCATAGCCTGTTTCCAATCTGATAAGGTTAATGCTTCACTAACAGATTTAGGAACCATCTCACTACCAATTGATCCAGTAAAATACTTAGGATTAGGCTTGACTATGCCAACCTTAGAATGTGTCACCATTGGATGAGAAGGAGGTACAAACTTTGGAGAAGAAAAAAAGCAAGAATCTGAACTGAGAGTTGGTGATACATCATTATGAAAGTCAATGAGAATTAAAGAGGAATCAACAGGCCTTGGAGAAGTGCTAGATATTAGTGAATCAGCTGAGTTATAAGAGACTGTAGACATATCCAAAGCAGCAGCTTCAACAAAGGGAATGAGATGATCTTTACCAGCAAATGAAGACAGAGAACCAGATGCAATAGATGAAGACCCAGAAAGAGTAGAAGAACAAGATACAGAAGCAAAAGTAAAAGAGGATTCATTGAATATGACATGTTTAGAAATATAAATCCTTCCTGAAGGATGTAAACACTTGAATCCTTTTTTAACAGAATTATAACCAATGAATGTGCATTTTGAGGACCGCATTTCAAGTTTATGGTGATTGTAAGGTCTAAGATAGGGAAAGCATTCACAACCAAAGACTTTTAAAGTAGTGTAATCAAAATCTTTCTTGTAAAGAACTGAAAAAGGAGTTGTTCCATGAAGAGCTGTAGTAGGTAGCCTATTTATCAAGAAATTGGCAGTTTGAAAAGCTTCTAACCAAAACTTGGTAGGCATGGATGCTTGAGCTAACAAAGAGAGACCAAGTTCCATCAAAGACCTATGTCTACGTTCTACTCTTCCATTATGTTGAGAGGTGTAAGGACAGGTAATACGAAGAGCTATACCATGCTTTTGAAAGTGAGAATACAGTGGCTTATACTCAGTACCTCCATCTATTTGAATGGCTTTAATAGAGGCAGAGAATTGGTTTTCAACATATGCCTTGAAAATGGGAAAGATGGTAGCTACATCAGATTTAATTTTTAATGGATAAAACCAACAAAATCTTGAAAAATCATCTACAAAAATAATATAAAACCTATGGCCATTGGTAAACGGAAAAGGAGAAGGTCCCCATAAATCTGAATGTATCAGCTCTAAAGGTTTTGAACATTGGGAATCAAATAAAAAGAAAGGCAAAGCATGTGCTTTTCCAAGTTTACAAGCAAAACAGAAAGGAAGTTTAGATTTCATTATAATAGGAATTTTACAAAGAGACACAACTTGACTGAGGACCCGAGGTGAAGGATGACCTAACCTCTGGTGCCAAACATCAAGAGACACTGGTTTTTGAATATGAACATTGTTTATAGTATTCACAGACTCTTTATTCAAAGGGAAACAACAATTGTTCAAAGAAAAAAATTTAGTTGTAGGTTGTAAAATAGCAGCCAAACTCATCTTTGAACGGGGAGAAGAAACAGCATATGCATATGAAACATGGAAAGGAATGAGTTGATAAAGACCATCTCTAAGTTCTCCTCGAAGAAGAAGCTTCCTTGTGGCCTTGTCCTTTATAACACAAGCAGAGTTCACAAATTCTATAAGCACATCATTATCAGCAATTAATTTTTCCACACTAAGTAGATTCTTTTTAATTGCAGGAACATATAACACAGAACGAAGAATGATGGGTCTAATGCGAGTACAAAAGACAACATTACTCGTGTGTGTTATTTTGAGACCTGATCCATCACCAACCACAAGTGAATCACCTCCTCCATATTCTGAAAGTTGAGATAGAGATTTCATATCATGTGTAACATGTGTAGAGGCTCCACTGTCAATATACCAGCTAGGATCCACAAAACTTTCAGGTGTAGCTGCATACGCGGGAGAGAAAGAATTAGGATTTTCACTAGATAAATGTTAAGAAGCAGCAACAAGAGCATTATTGTGATTTTGAAGCTGGCCGTAGTTCTGAAATTGTCCAAAATTGCGAGATGGTTGATGAAACTGCTTCTGTGGTTGAAAATCCTTGTCAAATCGGCGAAAACAATAAGGTCTTTGTATGTGGAGTTCTACATAATTGGCAGAATAGTTTGTGATTGCCTCTTCCTCGTCCCCGTCCACGAAAAGTGTTTCTACCACCACGAGAACAAGTAGAATTTGATGGTCCATTCTTGGAATTAGCATAATTTGCCGAGAATTGCAGATCATTGGTGATTTGAGACAAAGATGTGGCTAATCTGTGTTCTTGATTCAGCAGGAGGGCTTGAACATCACGAAGCGAAAATGAAGCAGGCATGGCGGTAATACTTGAAACAACAGCATCATATTTGTTTCCAACACCAGCTAATAAAACTTGAATTTGAACATTTACAGAAATTGGATGTCCAGCTGCTCCAAGCTGGTCCACAATTTTCTTGACTCTGGAGAAAAATTCTGCCATGGTTGAATCAGCCTTTTTTGAGCTATGGAGCTAAATCTGTGGTTGAAGAATTCTGGATTCTGATGGAGAAGCATATAAATCTTCCAATGCTTTCTAAGATTCGAAGGAGATTTTGCGACCAACAAGCTGATTCATAACTTCTTCAGAGATTAACGTGTACATAAGTTGTTTGATGAATTCATCTTGACTGAGCCAATATTCCATATCTTCGATACTTTCTGGATCATCGGCAACCACAGTAGGACATGGGAGACTGCCATCGATGAAGCCAAGAAGACGATGACTGCGAATTGCTGGAAGAAATTGTGATTTCCAGACTAAAAAATTGTGCAATTCTAGACAAATTGGTATGGTGTAGTTGAACTGTACAAGAGGTCTTGCAGAGAGACGACGAGTTGACGAGGACGAAGGAGAAGAACCAGAGACGGAAGATGCTGTTGAAGACGACAACGCCATGAAAATGGCTCTGATACCAAGCTGAAATTAGGAACAGTAACAGAGAGAGAAAGGCAGAGAGAAAAAGTGCGAAGGAAGTTTCCAGAGATGTATATTATTGAATGAATAATGATTACAATGTGTGTAAAGCTCTTATACATAAAGGACAGATGCTAACAGGAAATAAAACAGAAAAATAACAATTCTAACTAACTGCTAACTGACACGTAATTAACCTTGGTCTATTTGTTGTAATGCCACATGTGTCTCAACATAGAGGAATTACTCTAATGGCATTGTTTATTTTTTCCATCTGATAAGCACAATATAATATTGGAGATGAAAGAAACAGATCATTGAATTTTGACTTCTGTTGGTATAAACCCACATGGACATATGACTGCTTTTCCTAGATCTTTCCCTGCAAGAGTTTTATAAAATTTATATTGTGAAAATTCACATTTTGTTTGGACTTTGATTCATCATTTTGACCTTTCAGTAAATAATTTCTCTTATAAATACCAACCAGGGTGTGTCTTTTTATTGCAAGTAGTTCCTTGTAGACACCATGGCCATGGCTTCAATATTTTGGCTATTCTGCTTCCTTTCTTTCCTGCTTGGCCATGGTGTGGTGAAGCTCGAAGCTTCCCACCATGTTTGCAGACACCTTCAAACACTCCAATCAACTTCTACAAAGCAACCTTACAGAACTGCTTATCATTTCCAGCCTCCAAAGAATTGGATGAATGGTAACATGTTCACCTAATTAACCCTTTGTCTCTTTTTTCTTTTACTTTCTTTTAGTTTATAGCTCCTAACAAAGTTTGTTCTTTTACTGCTTGTGTTTTTCATCGGACGTGTTAAAGAAATGGTTAATTAGCTAAACATCCACTTCATTCTGATAATGGCAGTGGCATGTGGGAATTCCCTGATTTCTTCCCGGTTTCCATCAAAGGCCTAGTCGGTGTTGACACGTCAGTGGTTGGTCGGGAGTTTAAGCATGCGCTTAAGGTGAGCTTAGATGACACTAAGCACGATTACTACACAATTGGGTCCTATAACATTCACAAGGATGTCTATACCCCGGATCAAGGATCTGAGCTGAATGCTTCAGCCTTGAGATATGATGTTACGTGCGGCCACTTCCAATGCATGCATGCATGCATGTCACTGTAGCACTAGTGAGGACGTGGTGGACTCTTGTTTCTATTTAATAAACCCATTTGTTGTGCCTCAACTTTAGTGGGATAGTAATTAATTGTTGCTTTCGTTATTTTTAGTAATATTTGTTATCTTTCTGTGTTGTAAGGCTATGATATATGGTCAACTATGTTTCTGAAATAAAGGTAGACAGTTAGTAAACCCATCTTTAACCTTTCACTTTCTCTCTCTACTGAAAATTTAACTTATCATATGCTTATGGTAAATTTTACGCTTCAAAATCCTTCTTTGATAGCGCCAAAAAGAGAAGAATCTTGTGTGGTTGGATCAACGAATCGTCATCTGTGGACGATGATATTGCAAAGGGATGGTCTGGAGTACAGGTAATTATTACTTTTCTACTACGTACTAATTCAAGTCCCAACTTTCCAAAATACATATGTACAATATATATATATATATATATATATATATATATATATATATATATATATATAACAAAGTTGGTGATTAAAAATATGATTTTTAGACAAGCCGTTAATCAAAGCTCTGAATTGTTTGTATATAGATTGCCCATGTCGTTGGCTCTTAAAATGATTGAGTTGACTCGGCTAGTTTATTGCCTTTTTTTTTTTTCTAAAGCTCTATTTTTAATACAATTGTATTACTGGAATCATTTTGCAGGCAATTCCAAGGACCCTTTGGCTTCATAAATCTGGGAAACAGTTGTGCAATGGCCGATACCAGAAATTAACAAATTACATGTAAACCAAGTCACCTGGCCCAGCAAAGTGCTTAAGGGACGCTCAGTAGTGGAAGTTTCTAAAGTTACAGCACACCAGGTTGCTTTTCATTAATGTTTGAATTTCTAAATTTTTACCTTATTCCTGTATTAATTATAGTAGTAATTTTCATAACTCATCATGCTTAACCTGTATATTCCTTCGGGTCTACTTTACTACTTTTTACAGGCAGATGTAGAGATATCATTTAAAGTTACTGGGTTAGGGAAAGCAGAAGTGCTGGATCCTAGTTGGACAGACCCACAAATTCTTTAAATGGTGCTTGTGAAATGAAATCTCACTGCCCAAATAATTAAAAAAATATAGTAAATTGAATTAAGGGCTTGGGGATAACAAATAATAACAATAATAAAGGTTATTAATGGGGAGATAAATAAATAAATTGGTTTGGTCTTCAATAAGAGAACCATACTTTTTTGTATTGGTTTAAAACAAGCTTATTCTACATTAAAATTTCCTATGAAGTTTTATATATTTTTGAAATATCATTATTCTAAAGCGTTGTCTATTTTTTCTCTCATTAAACGATGAATTTTAAAAATTTTAATATTGAAAATGTTTTTTACGCAATAAAAAGTAATGTTTAATTTAAAAATTAATTAAGCATCTGAATAAGTTTAACTATTTTTTTTTGGTGAATTCCGAATAAATTTAACAAAATAATTAAACTATTTTTATTTTTTTTTTCTTGTGGGCCCTAGGTAGAGGCCGTGCCAATGACCAAAACCCACTAGTTAGTACACACGCGGCAGAGTAGCAAGCAAAACTACTGGTTCTAAGTAGAAATTCTTTAAACAATTCACAAGGTAGCGGTGTTTCTTCCGCTTCACATTTATTACTGCTCGGAACCAGACATTTTGATTTGGATCTTCTAATTCTTTTATTCTTAATGCCCATTTGACCACCACGGTCCCTTTGGCTTACTAGTTTTGGCCTCAAAAGGCTTGGAAGAATATACAGCAGTGTTCTTCAGAATTTTCAAAGCTTCTAACAAATATGTGGTGCTTATGTGCAGTGACCAAAGCAGGTCTATTTCTCTCCCTAGCCATCAATGTCTTACCAAACTTTCAAAGTTAAGGAAAATTGAAATGTTTGTCTTATAGTACTTTGTTTGATATTTGTAGGTCATCTTTGAATCAGAATAATGATAAGACAACTTATGGAACTTTTCTGGATATCGATCTTGTTCATGAAAAACTGTTACTAAGAAGCTTGGTAAGTTGCTATAAAAATCCAAAACATTTTAAGATCTTAACAACTCAGAAAACCTGGTGCCTTCTTGCATTTCATTGCAGTCATTAGAAACTTACAAGAAACATAGCATGTTGCATCGATCGTCTTGAAACTTAAAGCTCACAAGTCCTTTGATCTTGAAAGCCAATAGGACCTATCTTACTGTACAAGTTATTAAAAAAAATGGCTATCCAAGATCCACAGTCCCGTATAGACAACCCTGTATTGCGGCAAAGCTCAATGTATAAAAACTCTGTGACTGTGCTGCTGCCTTGTTTGACTCCTAGTCTACGGCTAATATACCTATTAATCATATCGGACCTGGAGGGTTAGTCATGTCCAGAACATAAAGGACTATTTAACTTTTCCTATGTATCACATTCGCAATTAGATTTGGACCAACTTTATGTCTGTATCCACCATTTTTGAGAAGGCAACTTCTATACTTGATTTTTTCCCATTTAGGCATATATAAATGGCTTCTTCTTTTTTTTTCTTCTTTTTGTTTTTCACTTTCGGTTCTAATGCAATTGCTATCTTAGCCTTTCACGTATAGATCATTCTATGGTGGAGAGTTTCGGTGGAGAGGTAAAGGATTGCATCACATCAAGATATATCCCACATTGACTATTGAAGATGGAGCCCATTTGTATGCTTTGAACTATGGAACTCAGAATGTTCAGATTACAAACTTGAATGCATGGAGCATGAAGAAAGCACAGATCAATTGAAATGGAAAAGGTGAAAAAGAACAAAGAATGGAAAGATGTAACCTTAATAAAGTCAACCGCAACAGTAGACACATTTATGAGTAGGTTCTTAATAATAAAAATTTACTGAATTGAGCGGATTTGAATTTGACACACAATTAAGAATTATGAGTATATATACATATATAAATATATTCATTAGATTGTTTAGAGAGTTTAATTACTAAATCTATGAATGTCTATGCGCCCATCAGCCTGGCAATGACAAATGTACATTTGTAATTGAATCACAATTATGTATTGAATTAATTAATATTCCTTGTGAAATGGGTTTTGATTATATTATTGTATACCATGTAATTATATATGTGTCACCTTTTGACTGCCATAGGGTTACATTAGAGTGGGTTTAAAAAGAAGAAGAAGACAAAAGGTCAAGTAGCCTCTAATTATCTTGGTCAAGGAGCCACGTCCAGCTAATTCACGAGTTTTAAATGGAGAACAGGACTTTTTTTATTATGGTCAACCAAAGGGGAATAAGACCTTCCGAATTGAAATTCCATTTACAGTTTTTAACTTATTCAGTTATTTGTAATAATATAGGACAAGTGGAGTCAGTACGTACAGTATATATATATATATATATATATATATATAAGCTGCATTAATATTCAAATCCATGTAAGTCACTGCCGTTTAATGGTGAAACAAAAAAAAACACACAGCATAGGTTTTGCCTTTTAATTATTGTGGCAGCCATAGTGAAAGCATCATCATTCACTGCAAAAACTTGAGGGATATACATATATGATATAATCATTTTTGGAGCCATCATCTTCCATTGAATTTATACGGACATGATCCTCTAAAAATTGTTTTAGAAGTCTCATTTTACATTTTTTAAATGTAGTTGAACTACTAATTGAGGCATGTAGTATTCCAGCTTAAAATCAAGTTTGTATATGTTAATCCTTTTTCATTCCTACTTTCTCACAGTGCCGTTAAGCTCTATCACTGTTTTACAAAGAATTGGACCCAAAAATTAATGGCGGCTTGAACCATCGCTTTCTTTTTCTATTGAGATTCATTCATGTGTGATATGAAGTATTACTCTTCCCACAAAGTAACACATTAGTGTTCAGTGGAGCAATCAGACATCATAATCAGTACTCATTATCTTACCAAACATAGTTGATTTGAACTGATATTATACTTCAGGTTAATTTCTTTTTCCAACTTTGACAACTGCTTTTCTTTTTCCAACTTTGACAACTGCTTTTGACATATGGTGCTCATGATGATGTGGTAGTGAACTTGTCAACCTATCAAGTAAAGTTCACTTCTTTCACTTTTTTTATAAGTTTGCTGACCTCTATATATAAATTGCATTAAGGCAGGTTTAGAATATTTCCCCACCTAAGTTTCCTAAAGCACCTCCCAGAGTTTCTTAATTAAAGACCATGGACCCATGATTAAAGATGTCAAATATTGCAGAGACTTAACACATAATATCTAGAACTAGATCCCACCAGGCTTACAAGATAAAAAAGGACGTGCAAACTCTAATCTTTGTCAAATTATTTTTTCCTCAGCTTCATAGTTTTGATTCCTCTCTGTATTTCACAGAACCCACCAACTGATCTTGTGTGACTTAATAAAAGAAGCTAGCAGCTTAGAAATAAGCCCACCCTATATGCATAGGCCCCAAGCTCCACAGCCATTCTTGAGTGCTAAACTGTACAACACAGACACAATGATATCAAAACCAGTGGAGAATGAACATTTGAACTTCACAAACAAACTTAATTGAAATGCTCACCCAATTTCATAGTCCTCAGCCATTGCATCCAGGAGTTCTTCATACTGTCCATGTATTTATCAGAGAATAAGAAAATTGCTAATGTTTTATACATCATTCAATTACATTGAATCTAAAACTTTACCTCTACTTCTTCCATATCACCGTTGTCCTCGGAGAGCTGAGGCGGGTTGAAAAAGTTGAAGAAGCTGTAACAATCTGGGATAGGTTTGGCATTTTTTGATTCCCTTTTTGGCAGCTTCTGAGTCAGGGATTTTCCAGGAAACCATTGGATCTCCGTCCTACAAGAAGTTATCACAGTATAAGAAGAGAACCACAGTTCAAGAGAGTACTGACCAAAATCAGAATCACAGTTAAAGAGTACTAAACCAAAATCACTTACCCAATTGCCTTATCCATCACATAATGTGTTTTCGTCAGTACAGAATTACTGAAGTACGGATTGGGATAGAAAAAAAAATAAAGCTCGAACCCTTCTGAATTATCAATTGCACAACACTTGATCTCCTTCAGATACTTCAGTGCTCCCTCATCTTGCAATGTTATCTATTCCAACACATACACACTTCAAAATCAATTTCATCACACAATCTTATCTACTAGATCTCCTTAATTTATGCTATACAGCTCCACAATAGATTTCTTGAATGCTAAGAAAGTTCAGTTAAAAAGTAGAGGAATATTTAAAGCTTAAAAGAGAGATACCATGCCAATAAAGGGTTAAGGAAATTCAAAGCCAAAAGAACCCTTTTCATTACATTTGGAAAAGAGATCCAAAAATAGACATTTCTAGACTGAAAATTAAAAGGCAGGAAAAAAACTACTGTCCTACTACTGTCTCACAAGATGTAATAGAAAAGGGTCATTCAACTTGCTAGTGTCACGAAAGAAACTCTACCTTCTTAGAGATAAGGTCATCATTCTTCATTGCATCAAGCCAGGAGTCAGGCATTCCTCTATCTGCAGTGTAAGATATAAAACAAACAAAAAGTTTAGAACTGAACATTAAAAAGAAAATAAACAATACAAAATTGGGACTATTCAAATTTACTCACTTGTTCTTCTGCCTCTTAACTCAGAATAAAATTTCTTAAAGTGTGCTCCTGAATAAAGCTCTAGCATCTCTTCATAGTGCTTCTCAACCTCTTCTCTAATATCCTCTTTCATAAAATATAAAGTCTCACTTCCATCGGGGTTAAAGTCATCCAACCCATAAGATATTCGTGGCTTATATCCAACATAATTGTGCAAATACATGGGTTCTTTCTTAAAGAGAAAGAAACCATTTTCAGCTGCAATATCTTTTAAAGCTAGAATATTATGCGGTTCGACTTTTACATTACACTCACAGACACCATCAGCAGTCAAAATATTTTTGGCATTTTTAAAAATGGAGGAAGCCTTAACATCAATGTTAAAATCAAAAAAAGAAAAATTGAAGACAGCAATATTAACAGGCTTGCCCAACAGCTTGTCAATTAGGACCTGATTTAAATGTCTTGCTTCATGCAAGCCCTCACATATATTACAACCATGAGCACCTAAAGTTTTCCAGTTCTCCCTCGCCGAACCACCAAAAACATCAAAAAGGTTTTTGGTAGACGGTAGGGCTACAAATAGCCCAGAGTGCGGTTTATCACTACCAAGTTTTGTGGCAAAATGTTTACTGATAGCCATAGAGTATGAAAGATCAAAGTCACCATAAACCAAAGTCCTAAGACCATATAGATATCTACTAAAACCATTACTATGTTTGCTTACTAAAGAGTCAAAATATCCTTTCATCTGCACAAATAAAAAACAAACAGCATATAAATACAAGAACGAGATATTCAAATATAAAATGTACATGAAATACTACAAAATTTCTAAAAATTTTCAACAAAATGTCAAGGGAAAGATTAAATCAAAATGTCAAGGGAAACCTGAAAAACAAATACAAAAAACTGGCAAAGCAGTCAACTGAATCAAGGAAAGAAAATAGCACCGACTCTAAAGTTCAACACTCACGGAAAATTAAAATTCAAGAGTGAAAATCAAAATAACAAGGTAAACCTGGAAAACAAATTCTCACACACAAATACAAAAAACAACAAAACTGACAAGGCGATGTCAAAATGTCAGGGAACCCTCAAGAAATAGAACTTCCCAAGAAGAAAATACAAATTCAAAAAATGCTATTAAAAAAATCCTAGATCTAGCACCAAGGGAGAAAGAGAATCATACCTCATTCCCAAAACTAAGGGAACCAAGGGAATGCAGGCAGCGAAGAGAACCAAGGGAATGCAGGCAGGTCTTCTTCATGAGTAATTTGCAAGTAGAACAAAGGCAAAGGCAGAAAAAGGCACGGTCTTAATATCGCATGGGTTGCTCTTCCAGATTTTGCCCGGGAACGGTTTGGGTTCTCAGAACTATCATCCGCGTGCACACAGAACTTGGGCCCGGGCCCGGCCCGATATCCTCCTCCGACTCTGCCTTTCGAGATGGCAACACTCCTGTGTTATGTTTAATCCACACAGAACTTAGGCCCGGGCCCGGCCCAATATCCTCCTCCGACTCTGCCTTTCGAGATGGCATCACTCCGCTGTTTTCCGTTTAATCCACACAGAATTGGGCCCGGGCCCGGCCCAATATCCTCCTCCGAATCTGCCTTTCGAGATGGCACCACTCCTCCGCCTGTTTTTGATCCACACAGAATTTGGGCCCCGACCCGGCCCAATATCCTCCTCCGACTCCTTTCGAGATGGCATCCCGCCGTCGATATTTGTAATCGTCGGGATTGGGCTCCAACGTGAATCACCTGAAAGAACAGATTAAAATAGAGAACTTTAGAGGTTAAAATTGGTTCTCAATTATTTCAGATTCATCTAGGAAGAAAAGGATAAAGGATGGCGGATAAGATCTAATGTACAAAAAAACTATGAAAGGCATCATTTGACTTTTAGGTTAAAAATTTCAGATTCACTAAAGAAGAAGAGGATGGTGGATCTGAAAATTGTTTTCCTCAGATTCGCCAAAGAAGAAGAGGATGGTGGATCTACAACAGATTTATAAGTCAAGCTCTTAGTTTAAAAACAATGAAAGTTTATGAAAGGCATCATATTTATGAGTAAAAGAGAAATTTTAGGAGGTTAAAATTGTTTACATATATTTTAAATTCACCAAGGAAGAAGAGGATGCTGGATCTGAAAAAGATTGATAAGACAAGAACTCATGGACAAATAAAAATTAAAAAACTACGAAAGGTATCAACTTTAAAGGTTAAAATTGTCTTCATATATTTCAAATTCACCGAAGAAGAAGAGGATGGTGGATCTGAAAAAGATTGATAAGACAAGAATTCATGGACAAATAAAAATTAAAAAACTACGAAAGGTATCAACTTTAAAGGTTAATCAAATTCACCGAAGAAGAAGAGGATGGTGGATCTGAAACAGATTAATATGGCAAGATCTTATGTACAAATAAAAATTAAAAAACTACGAAAGCTATCATATTTATATGTAAAAGAGAAAACTTTGGAGGTTAAAATTGTTTCCATATATTTCAGATAAAAGAAAATAGAAACGAACAAGACTCTGATACAAAAAAAAAAAAATGTTTCTTCTTCGTGAATACCATACCTTTCAGATTCATCTCCAGAAAAGCCAAGCGAAACAGAGACCAAAAAGAACAAATTGGTGGTCGGATTTTAATTGTTGTGTTGAATAGAGGCCATTCGGAAGAAAGGGGTTGTTAGTTTGAGATTTGTAAGGAAGGGGACGGCGGAGAAAACCCTAAGAGAACATAGAGCCAACAGTGGGTACTTTGTTACACGCACGCTTCCAAGCAAGTACAGCTGTGGGCATTTTAAAGTAATTTAAATTCAATAAATCATTTTTTTTATTCACTTCCTTTAAATTTTAAAGGGTAATTAGGTCAGATATCCATTAAAATAGTAGAATTTGAAAAATAACTATTAATTTATATATTTTTTTATAAAATTTAGCCAAACTATCAAATTTATCCATTATTAATGAATTAATAAATAGTCCTACCAATTTAATTTTTTTACTTTATTATTTTCTTTTTTCACATATTCTTTCTTCCTTCATTCTTCATTATTCCTCCATCCATTTCTATTGCAGCCATCAAGAAAAAATCAAGAGGAAGAGTCGGATGTGAGGTTTTAGTTTTAATTTTGATTAGTTTTTGTATATTTTATTTGCATTTATATAAGATTTGAAAAAATTACAAAATTTATCAAATTTTATATTAGTAGGGATGCTTCATGGGCAAGTCAATCGAGGTCCTCAGTAGACTCGTTTAGTGGTGCATATATATTGCATGTATGCTTCCTTATGCGAGTCTGCCCAAGTCCTCAAAAACTCGTCTAATGGTGCATACATGTTGACATGTATTCTTTACTAGGCAAGTTTGTCAAGGGCCTAGCCAGGCTTGCCTAATGGTGCATACATGTATATTTCACTATACGAGTCTGATGAGGGCCTAGGCAGACTTGCTTAGTGAAGTATACATGTCGACATATATATACCACTAGGTGAGTCTGCCTAGGTCCTTGGCAGATAAGGATGGCAAAAATCCCAGCCCTGACCTATCCCGCCCCAAACGGGATTGGGATTCTCCATTTAGTTGGAGTAACGGGGTAGAGTCGAGGATAAATATTTTACCCCGAGGCAGAAACAGTACGAGGCCAAGGATCACTATCCCAGCCCTAAACCTACCTTGTATGTATATAATGTATATTATTTATTTTTATATATATTATACATATATTTTATATCTTTTAATCTTTTATATTTTTTAAAATATATGTAAAAATATAATTTGTATATATTTTAAGTATAAAATATTAATATTTAAAAATAAAAAAATTAAAGTACAGTAGGGAATGGGGATCCACTACTGGCGAATCCCCCTCTTGAATAGAGATGGGGGCAGGAGATGAGGTATAAAACTCCCCAACGAGGTGGGGCACTGGGAGGGGCACCTCGGCCCTGCTCCGCCCTATTGTCATCTTTATCAGTAGACTCGCTTAATAAAGCATACATGCAATATATATGCACCACTAGGCTAGTTTATAGAGGGCCTAGTGAAGGATACATGTCAACATGTATGCACCACTAGGCGAGTCTGTCTAAGCCTTCGGCAGACTCGCCTAGTGAAGCATATATGCAACATATATCCACCACTAGGAGAGTCTACTAATCTCTCGGCAGACTCGCCTAGGGAGCATCCGTACCAATATAAAATTTGGCAAATTTTATAATTTTTTCAAATATCATATAAATACAAACAAAATACATAAAAACTACTCAAAATTAAAATTAAAATCTTACACGCGACTTTCTTCTTGGTTTTCTTTTAATGAGTGTGATGGAGATGGATGAAGAAATAGTAAAGAATGAAGAAAAAAAAAACACGTGGAAAAAAAAATAATAAAGTGAAAATTGAATTGACGAAGCTATTTATTAATGATGAGCAAATTACGATAGTTTGGATAAGTTTTATAAAAAAATATAAATTGGGAGTATTTTTCCTAATTGCACTATTTGGTGGGCATTTAACGAAATAACAGTTGTTCTGTTGACATCATCTTAGGAAATCTGACAACACAACCTAGACCTAGTACCAAGTCTCTGGCAGTTTGAAAGCTTATGGTTCATTTCCAACAGTTAGTTTGACAATATTTTTTCTAAGGTAGAGAACTGGTCAGTGGCTATTAATACATTGATTTGATAGTAAAGAGCAGAGTCACGAGGTTTGATTTATAGGCAGTCGAAGCAGTAGGTAGGAAATTTTTTTGATTCCCCATGGACCAAAACTGCAGCTAGCATGGCGTAATCATGATTATTATTAGTCCAAACAAGTTCATCATCATGCACAGCTAATTAATTCCGCATCGCCACGCAAGTTTTACATTTCAATTTTATTCATTTTTTTTTTGGTAAACATTTCAATTTTATTCATTGCTCAACAGACTTTGGAGGAAAAATAATTCGACTGCAATAGTTCACAGAAGTTGAACGAGGGAGGACAAACGACAGAAATGGGAGGAAAATTCTTACAAAAACCAAAACAAAAAAGAAGGCAAAAAACCTAAGCTGGCCTACACAGAACAGAGTTCCAAGAGGTTCGATCGTCGCAGAACTCATGCATCATCAATTATAACGAAAGATACAAAAGATTCAGAACATAGCATTGAATACTGTCCACCTCCAGATTCATGAACTTGGTGACATGCCTATGCTTGAGAACCAAGTTCCAAGAGTAAAGTATGGTTAAGTGCATTTGATACAGGGCCAACAAATTGAATAGGACCTGCAGTGAAAATTTGAGAGAGTTAAATATCAAGAATTTTTAAGCATTATAATGGAACTCAGTCAAACTGTATAAGAATATCCATATGTAACTAGGAGTTAATGCAACAGAAAGACGCTGAAAGAAGGCCTTAGATGACATTCTGAAAATCCCAGGCAAATCATGACGGCGTCAAACAAGAGAAGCTCATGAAAATAAAAAATCATAACTAACCAGGACTGATATAACGATTGTAGATGGCCCAGTCATTCCTCATGGCCGCAAATTTCTTGAACGGTGCACCTGGAAATTCATTGGCACAAATCAGTTACAGCTAAACTGTTAGTTGATTAAAATTTTGAGGAGCTGTGACCTACCAAGTAATCATTATGGCATGTTAGATAAATTACTAATAAAACTAGCACTAACAAAGACTAAAACATTGCACTCTGTCTGTACACAGAAGTTAAAAAACTCTGCCTTAAAAATCGTTACCTTCAAGCTCCACCATTGCCTTCTTGATCACAGGCTTGAATTTACCTGAAAGAAATATTTGATTTTCAGAAAGATAATTTTAGAGGGAATATGAAAAACATGAAACATCTAGGAGCGCAACTGAACTTACTTTCATCCTAGATAATTCTCAAAAAGTTCTAGTAAATTCAAAAAATGAAGAATGAATTCCATGAAACATTTCATCAAAGTTTCAAACTGATGATGAGTATTTTACGTTCTGCAAGGTAAGCTTCACATAATATAAAGGACAAGGGAAGTAACATTGTTCACATAATAGCACAATGTAATGAAGTAACAGGTTACATACCATGTCTTCTCTCCACGTCCATAAGTGCAGTCAATGCAGTCCCACTGACTGTCCATTCTTCAACAGGAGCAGCCAAATTTCCCACCTGGTGACATTATGACAAGGATGCCAAAGAAAGAGAGAAAGGAAAAAAAAAAAAAAAGAATCCGTGTTCAGTCCCTTGAGACAACAAAAAAGTACAGAAGAATGAAGAAGAACAGCAGACCACAAAAGGACTTTAGTATTAAAATAGAAGTGAAATAGAGGAATCAAGCCTCAATAGATAGAGACACAAACTGATGATATTAGTCCAGTATATCCATATTGAAGGAGGGCTCCAGCACCATAACCCAATGCATAGCAATAGGTAGAATCAAAATTAGTTGGTAAACCACACCTTCCTTCATACCTGCATGTTTAAGATTACTTTAATCGGTAAAAACATATACCAGCAAAATTGAGCATTCACAACTTTTCTCACAAATCCAAAAATGTATCCATATAGTTAGGGTCATTTGCAACAACCATCAAGCCAAGTCCTCTAAACACACAGAAACACAGGTAGACCATGTGCACGCACACACACAAAAACAATAACCCTCAAGCCAATGTATCATGCGATCATTCACAATTGAAACTTAATAATGAAAAATGACGTATTAAAGCTAGATATTAAGTACCCAAAAAAGTGAGACTGTCCTTTGAATTGACCTAGATATGAACCTTCTTGCTGCTTCTTCTCCAACTCAGTTTCAACCATTTGAATAAGCATTTTTTCTGTTTCTATTTTGGCAACCTAAAAAAAAAAAACAAATATAATTGATAAATGGTGATAATTGATAAATATCCAGAGGTCAAAATAATAATTCAAAATATATACCTGGACATTTCCATGTGGATCTCTTTCAAGCATCAACTGCTCTTGGATTGCTAGAGGTAAGAATTCAAAAAGCTTTAATGACTGATCTTTGAGTTTCTTTTTCCATAGCCCACCTTCGTCAACAACATCATGGGCCAGAATTTCATTCAGTTCCGCAATAAGCTGCTGCACCTGTAGATAAACAAATGCATGCCAATCAAGGGAACAAGTATGAGAAATAACAATGCATAGAATATCTGAGTATCAGCATACACAACTCTAAACAGGAGTGATGGAATTGATATAGTATCTTTCAGGATAAAGAAGAATACCTCAGGAATGAAATCAATTAGACCTTCAGGAATAAGTATGACACCGTAGTTATACCCAAGATCAGCACGTTTCAAGATTATATTAACAATGTAATCTGTAACATTTTTCAGTGTCTGTTTCTTTGCAGCAACCTGCAGCAATGTACATCCTAGTTCATATGCATATGAATATCCTTTGTAGAGGTGAAAAATTATTTTGCAGTATAAGATAATTCACAGAATGGAGTATGTCAACAATATAGTGTTTTCAACAAAATCTTGCAGCTGCACATCCTTGAATCTCTTCAAGACACCAAGATCTAATGACTTGTCTTTCAAACAACCGCCAAAAACAATTTTAGCAAGATTACTTTAACAAAATCCAACTTATTACTTTCAAAAGGATTAATTAACTGTAAAAGAACTAGGGCCAGTGAGGCTATTACTTTAACAATTGAGGATTGCCAGCAACAAAATCCAACTTTGAAAAGGATTAATTAACAGTAAAAGAACTAGGGTCAGTGAGGCTATTCTTTCTCACTCTTTTCTCCATCTTCTATTCTCTCTCTGTTCGTCTTGCATCACATAAATTTATCATATTTTGCATTTATTATTCAAGGCTAGTATCTTAGACAGCAGAATATTATTTCAAAATGGGCTAGGCTGTGGTATCTTTTCCTATCTTTACACGATTACTTAGCTGGAATTGAAGAGCCAAGTGAACTTTTCAATGTAGTGTTTCTCATAAACAAATTTAATGTTGTGAGTTTGTGACAGTTTCACTCATGTTGCGAGTGGTTGATACATCACATCAACTTAACAATTCTATCCATAGCCAAAATGTAAAAAAGGAAAGAGTTAAAAAACTTTTTAGCATTTTTAGTTTATCACTAGCTAGACAAAGAAAGATAAATCATTCAAGATAAAGCAAATAAGCAATAAAACTTTGGACACATATATTCAATTGTAAGTTTACAAAGGTACCTCTTCACCAATAATTGTAATGTTAGGATGGGTTTGCAAAGCACACTCTAGTGTAATGTGTGAAGCTGCACGCCCCATAAGCCGCACAACTGTGGACACAAATATTCAATTAAACTTCTTATGTAGCTTGAAAACAGGGAATGGAGAGACAAGAGGAGAGAGAGAACGGACAATAAAAATGAATACTAAAAACTGAATGTTCCTTGAGTTTGAAGTAGTATACATACAATGATAGTATTTTCCAGTTGACCGGGCATCTATCATGACATTTCCAATCATTTCTGAATATATCTGCATAAAATTTAAAGCAGCATCTTAGTATTAATTCTTGATGTAGTCATAGGTGTAAAAAGGTTTCAAACTCATGCCTAAAGGTTTTGCAAGAGGTTAACTATAGACAAGTCAAAAGATTCCTTTCTTTACATGATTTGAGGTTGATCTTTGAGATTAAATATACACAAGATTAATCAATCAAGTAAATCTTTAACTTTGAAATATCTCAAGAAAGGTCCTTACAAGTACAGAAAGCATTTTTCTTGTACCAGATAAATAAAGTTCAATGCAGATATGTTTAGAAAACTTTCAAGTTGCCAAGAATATAACTGGGTTATGAAATATGAAAGGTGAATAACGTATAGAAATTGAAGTGTTAATGGAATCTAATTACATTATAGTTACACTCACCTTGCAAGCAGTATCGAATCCAAAACTTGCTGGAACCTCTTTGCATTTCAAATCGCCATCAATGGTTTTTGGACACCCAATAACCCGAGTTTTTATATTCTTCCCCCTGATTGAATAAATAAATGAGACTTTATCTTAACAAGATCCACCAAACAATTAAAGCAAATGCATAAGTATAACCCTTCTCATTGTTACGTAAAGGGTAACTAGGTTCCCATGTAGATTAAATATTCACAAGAAAATAACTTGTAAACGTTGGATTTACAGACAACATGCAGAAATAAATGCAAGCTGGGTTTCCTCTCAGAAGGCAAAATATTCTGGAGAGAATTTACTCATAATAAACCTGAAGTTTTCAGCAAGGAGACAGGCATTTGTATTAGAGTCATCCCCACCAATGACAACAAGTCCATCCAAATCAAGCTTCATCACTGTTTCTTCAGCGTGCTTAAACTAAAAATCATATCCATTAACATTTTGTTAGTCATAACATGTATGAAGGAACCTGGAATCTGTGATAGAGCTGGCAAAAGTTACCTGCTCTGGAGTTTCAATCTTGTCTCTTCCACTACAAATCATATCAAAACCACCCTGTTAAATAAAATTGCCAGATCATGAATCATTACTTTCTGGTTCACAGTCTATGAGCACATCTAAGAGCTACAGATATCTAAAATGCACGTGTACTATCTACAAAGCGTCCATTAGAATCCACTTGAATTCACATACACACATACAGATGCATGCAATATTAATTTAGATTTTCTTTACAAGTATCACTTTTTATACCTTTGTCACCACCCACACACACATACTAAGCACTCATACAAAATTGTTTGCAAAGCTACAAGAACAATGACATACCAAGCATTAACCTCATGAACTTTTTAAGTAGTCACTGACAGCAAAAAGTTTCACATTGAAATAGTTCTAACTCGTAAAAGAATAAAATTCATATTCGAAACTCTCACCTGGTTTCTGTAAGGGTAAATATGCTCCGAGTTCAGTTCCACATATTTGCACTTCATGATCCCGGCGGGACCACCCCTGAATCCGTACAATGTGCTGCCTTTAGCACGGTCCTGCAAGTAATCTACAGACAAAGTATATAGTGAACTCAATCATAATTCCCACGCTACTTATAAATGAAATGGAATTAATAGTGAACTCAATCATAACTCCCATGCTACTTATAAATGAAATGGAATTAATAAGTGAGCCTCACCATAAATCCCAGAAATCACATTATGGCCTCCAGGAGCCTGGCCTCCAGACAGAACAACACCGATCTTCAACTTCTGGGGTGCTTGGCTCGTTTCGGAATCACAAGGCACCAACAATGCAGATGGCTGACCGAATAGATTAGGGAATAGCTTTGCGATCTCATCTGCAAGTAGGGCACAGTTTTTCAATACAATCCGAATAACCAAAACCAACTAGTTTGCTGGTTGATGGAAATTAAAAATAAACAGAAAACTTGGCGTGCAAGAGTAACTAACAACGAAAAGAAGAAATTAAACTAGTTCATTGAATCGAAAGAACACAAAAAAGTTAGCCTTCTGTTTTCTTTCTCCTTTCAATGATTGTTCAGCAACCAAACACATAAGTCTCAATAGCAGATCGAACAGTATTAAGAGCATTTAATCCATGAAACCTCACGGATCCAGTGAAATAGTGTGAAGAGAGAAATGACCTGGATTGCCAGCGGCGGGCTAGCAGGGCCATGTTCGATCTTGAAAGTTTTCTGAGGACAGAAGGGAGGGAAGAGCGTGGTCGATACGAGTAGCTTGAACCTCGCTATACACGGAGGCAACTCGGCCGATAACCGGCGCCGGAACTGACTTACCGGCGGAAAAATCGCCGTTTGAAACCAAGATTGAAGACATTGTAAGACCTAATACACACTCTACCCTCTGACTTAGAGATCTTATTTCAATTAGGTGTGACTGCGAGCGAAGCGTGAATCTATCAAATTGTCACGCACTGGGACAGTGGCTTATATATATATTTGTGGTTGTAAAGGGTAAGAATGTCCTTTGAAGACTGGACTCTCCGCCGTAAATCTAGTTGCTCACCTGCTCGGAAAAACCTCTAGTACTCTGCTCCTGGAGTACCGAGTCAGTGGTACTACTTCCACTAATATTATGCCACGTGTAATATAATTTCCATGAAAGAAATAAACTTTTTTTTTTTTTTTTTGTCATTCTTATGTCAAACAGCTCCCTTTTCGCCCTTTAGTCTTTCTGTATGTTCACTTTCTCTCTACTAAAAACTACTCCAGCCGCAGTTCTGGTCTAATTGTTGATCTTTCAAATATTAAGAAAATACATAACTTGTATATTTTTATTATGATTTGAACTTTTAAATTTCATGTTCAGCTAATCCCTTTCTCTTTAGTCTCTCGTTACTTTCTTTTCCCTCTTTTTAACTATTCAATCCAAAAAAGAACTTCCATCAAAATTATTATAAGTGTTTTCTTTCAAAACATTAAAAAAGAAACAACTTTTGCATATTCCACAAGTTTTTTTTCTTCTTCAAAAATTGATTGGTTTGAATTTTTAACTGTGATTATAAACTATAGTTATATTTTTCTTTAAAAATCATAGTATTTGGAAACTACAAATTATAAGCTATTTACATTTGAATATTTTTATGTATTTATAATTATGCATCTCTATTATTTTCTTCAAAGTTGCCATAATAAAGACTTAAAATCAGTATCAAAATCAAATTATAATTTAAAATATATATATTTTAAATTTTTGATTACTCTGTTTTCATCTAGAACAAAGAGAAAGAAAGTGAAAAAAATTAAGAGAAAAAGAAGAGAGAGAACAAAAGAGAAGGGGACTTGTTTGATGTGAAAACATAAACAAACATCGATTCTTCCTAATTTAATATAAAAATTTATTACACATAACATAAAATTGATAAAAGTAATACCCACTAATTTAGTACTCCAAAATAGTAGAGTTTTTTTCCACCTACTCAGTTCAGGGTTTATTTTGGTCAATATGATAAAAATTCTGCAATAAAAGCAAAGCAGATGGATTGGATTGGCGACTAGGGGTAAAGGGTGCAGAAAGTTACGGTGATCCGAATGACAGTAGATTACACGGCTTTGGTGCTTACCTAACCTCCCGGTGGTTGGTGGCGAAAAGCGATTGGGTGCACCCACGAAAAGGCATATTCCAGATTTTATGTTGGTATGCCATTTTCGAGGTAGTTGGGCCGGGTTTTAAATACGAGGTCTAGGCCCAATTTCATGGAGGCCGCACAGAAGATGAAATCTCAAGAAAGGCATGCCCCGTTCTCATTTAACTTCAATGAAAACAGGACAGCGTGAGGACAAACTCGGTTTTTCTTCTTTTGTGCTAGGACAGCATAAGGACAAACTCGGTTTTTATTCTTTTTGCTAAAAAGAAAAAATGCTCCTTGTTCAATTTCCATGGAGACATAGCTTTATTTGTCACCACCAAGGTCAGTCATCAATATTTGATTGTCGAATCTCGCCATGATTATGTGTTTAAATTCTGAATTTGCCAATCTTATTAACTTTAATATGCTCTGAAACGTCATATACTAGCTAGAGAGCACATACCTCATCATGTTAATTTCTCCCCAAACATGTGCTTGTTGATTACTAGTTAAGAGTGCATATCATTAATTAGTATGATCCTACTCAATAAGAGGCTAATGCAAGAAGTTCGTATGTTATTTCGTAAACGTACAGAACATGCATTTAAGAAACCATCACAAAGATTCACTCGTAATTATTTATATATAAATGTATGTCATCCTCATTCTAATATGTACACACATAAATGCCACCAAATTATACATCATATCATATATAAAGCACTCTTTACTACTTAGTGGGAGTAGTCAATACATCGAGAAACCTTAACTGATCATCTGCATGAGTCTCTACTGATCAGTTTCTTGTTGGGCATGCACTTGGTTTTTTTCTGATTAATGGGCATGCACTTGTTGGATAAGTGTTATGATTGCTCATACCCGTTACAAAAACTGCCGGCTAGGTATTAGATATATCAACTAAACTTCAATGACCGTACTCTGATGGCACTATTTCCCTTTTAAGAAATTAAGCTCATAAGATTAAAGTAAAAACACCCTCAATATGAAAGATACTAGAGATTTTAAATTTTAAAATTTCAAATATATCCCAAATAATATAGAACTTGTCATGTTATAAAATATAAAAAAAATTTACATCTCAGCATGTTTAAAAATATTGATTTTTTTACTAAAATCCTAAAGGTTAACCCTAAAAATATAACACCTATAAAAAAATTTCATATGAGCTTCGGTTAGTGATTATATAAAAAAATATTATTAATTTTTTTATTTTAATTAAATGTGTTGTAAATTATACCATGTCATTTGAGATGCATTTGAGATACCAAATTTGAAATCTCAAACATTTTCCTATATATATATATATATATATATATATATATATATGTGCATATTTCGATCTACTGTAGTGATCAAGTTTGGCTTCATCTAATTTACAATATACAATCATCGTTAGAGCAACATGCGCCATCATAAATATATTAGAAAAAAGTGATAAATATTAATGAAATATACTATATAGATGAAATATTTTCATGTTAATTTCCTGACTTGGAAATAAATTTACGTACTACGATCAGTACATAATTATAAAATTAGGGATATCAACACATAAGCACCTTGTGCTTCCAACCTTACTTTGTTCATCTTTTTAATTAATTAAGCCCCATTTTGCCTCATTGCCTGTCCAAAATGTAAGGAATCTGTTAAAGAGATGGCTAACCAGCGGTGTATATCTTTGTCGGATTCTCTACATAATTGGATGAGCCAACATGGAAGCATTAAATAAAGATTTGGAAATTGATTAGCAAGCTATAAACTCCATTCGCTTAATCTTATCAGCAATACAAACTTTAAAATGAGAGTCTAGAAAAGCATATGGCATGCTTTGTCCCTAAACCACCTACAAAAGCCATCTTTACCATATGCCATATTTGGATGCTTGGACCCCATCATACTTCTTGTCCTTCCCTTGTAATCTCACGTCATATGTGTATCATGTGGACCACAATCATATTGACCCCAAACTTTCATAATTTCATTATTGTAATACACACACACACACACACACACACACACACACTTCGTTTACACATATCTATTGCTATAACACATGTGTTATCACACACAAATGAAAGAAAGAAAAAAAAATCCAAAATTGATGATTATATGTGTATTGGAATTAATGTTTCTCTCTCGACCAAATCATAGTTAAAAATCATTTATTAAGGGACAATTAATCTAATAGTAATATTTTTGTTCTTCTTCTATATCATTTGTGGGGTACAAATTGAGACAGAGACTTAAAATATTTTCCAGAAAGAAGATTAAAAAAATATATATTATAGTTTAAAACTTGAATGTGCACATAAAAAATGGCTAACTATAATGTAGCATCAACTTCTAATTTATGATTACCCTTCCCATGCCAGCAGCAATTCTTTTGTAAAGCCATTTGAAGATTAACAAAGTACAAGGCATGTGAACCCCAAAGTGTCTTTTTACCTTTAAAAATCAAGTTAAAACCTATCTAGCCTAAAAAGGGTTTGATGGACCTTCACACTAAACTTTCCACATTAACTAGACTTTCAAAAGCATGCCACCTAACACTACGTAGCCTATAGAGGAAATTATTAAAGGTTCACTTATGACTTATATGCATCATAATCACTAGCTCGATTAACCAAGTCAATGTTCCCTCTTTGGCTTCCTAACTAGTCCTACTTGGATTTATAAATTTTGTAAATTCAAGACACAATGATTATTAACGTGACCCACTTGCTAATTGTGCTTAAATGATTAATTTTTGCTCTAAAATTATATTCCCCTTCAAAGCTCAAAATTTCATGTCCAAGAAATGAAAGCCTCCAGGCAATCAAAGAATAAGCAGCTTCTTCAACAGAGAGGATGCAGGGCCTTGTGCTGCAGTTGCAGGCTTAGTGTTTCTTCGTCTTCGGAGGAAGCCGAGAGCTCGAACAACTCCGACCGGTTCGCCTCCATATCAAGCCTAGCTCATGCCATGGTTCAAGAAAGACTAGACCAAATGATTAGAGAAAGGCAGGAGGCAAGAAATATTGTTGCGGATCAGAGAAGAAGGCAAAGAGGTACTGATCAAGGGACTAAGTTCGTAGTTATGGTTGCCATGGAAAAAGCTCGTATGATCCGAGAGAGGATTTCAGAGAGTCCATGGCGGAGATGATAATGGTGAATCGGATTCATGAGCCTAAGGATCTTCGCAGCCTCTTAAATTATTATGTTTCAATGAATTCGGAGGAATATCATGGTATTATTTTGGAGGTTTTTCATCAAGTTTGTACCGATTTATTCTTATGCTGTAAATGCCATTGATATTTATCAGAAAATTTATTTTGAAAATTAGATTATTAAAATGATTTTTGAGATCTTCGTAGGATCTCTTTGTTTTATGTTCAATATGGTGTTCATGCATTAATTCTTCCTCAATATCTCGTGGATTAGCTATTAACAGTTTATCAATTGAATTAATTCGGAAATTTTTTAATGGTAATCTCAAAACTCATGCGTAATTATGAGTGCCTTAATCCTGAAATATATTCAGCCAATCAAAATTGCTATTAAACCCTAAGCCCTGAAATTAATGGTATTTAACTTTCTGATATTTAAGTTAATCAACTAATCTAAATTATCTTCGATTAACTAATATTTGATTTCCATGCAAACCGTGAATATTTCCTGTCAAAAGAAATTACAAGAGTGTGGAATTATCACTCCTTGAAGCACCATTTTTTTTTAGGAAAATCACATTAATTAATTAATTAATTGGCCTATATGGATGATAAAATAATATTCTACTAGCATATAAAAACAATAGAATATTTGGCCAAAAAGAAGGAAAGGAAATTACTTAGGTTAATTAACTACGGCGATTATATTAATTTATCACCATGTGTCACTGCCATCAAATGTAAAATATTGAATTTTTTATGTAAAAGAAGTCCAAATCAAAGACCGTTGCTCCTTCATCCTTTTTATGCTAAGTATTTGCTTAATTATTGGTAGCGTTGCAGTATAGAGATCATTTCAAGTTGTTGGCTTTGGTAGATTTGGATCACACAGCGAAATTTTTAATAAAGAAAATTAGTAACGTACGTAATACAAGGACGGGTTAAAATAAAAAAAGAAATGTCATTCACATGGACAACCACGTGACAGCTTGAAAGCTATATATGGTAACTTCTCAAACAAGATAATTATCGATCCTTTATCAATGGTACTTCTTAAAACCTTGGTGATGAAGTACAATCTGCCATATGTTTGGATTAAAACGCTGAATTGCTACGAAGTATGTAATATTATATTTTTAATCTTAATTATCTCTTTCATAAAAATGGATTAGAGTTGTTCAAATTTCTTTTATTTTCTTTTTTGTTTTATTAGATACTCTAAGAACACGATTAAATATTGACTAGGTATTCATGAAGATGTGCGGTGTACACGAATAGGGTATCCATACGTTTTACACAAAGGGAGTTTTCATACATATTAAGTAATGAAGGGTGTCCGTGGACAAAAAGGATTTTTGTGTATATGCATAGAATTTCAGTGTATACATAAAAACTGTCCGTATATATTAAGAGAATGTGTGTGTATACAAAGAAGTGTTCGTGTACACGAAATGAGAGATTTTGTGCAAATAAATACACTAATAGGTTTTCAGTGTATATGAAGAGGGTGCTTGTACAAATTAAGAGAGAGTTCGTGTATATAGAAAAATATTCTGTGTGCATGAAAAGGATTCTCTTGTATACTAATTATTAAGTCATGAAGGATGTCCATGCAATGAAGGGTGCTTAGTGGAGGATCCATTGCAGTGGAACACAAGATACGCAGCGCTTAGTTGCGAAAGGGTGCTTGGTTCAAAGAATTAGAAATTGAATTGGAATTGTAATAAATCGTTTTTATTTTCTGATTTTGATACTTTAAATTCTTTTTTTAGTTTTTCTAACTGTATTTCGTTGATTGTTAGACAGGACCAAGTTGCACCTAGTCTGCTGTTATAAGCCTACTTGTGAGGTTTCTTTTGTGCTCAATGCAATCCTTTATTCATAAAAAAAAAAAAAATACTGCGTGTACATGAATAGTGTTTCTGTATGCATGAAAGAGTATTGGAGTACACTATATATGATTGAAGAGTGTGTTGGCATGTACACATAGTCTAAGATACTAGGCCAATATTTGGTAACGAGGTAATTCTATATATATATATATATATATATATATGCAATAATTTATCTCCAATCAGATTATGCTATAAATATAAATATTATATATATACCAATTAATTAATGTTTATTAAAAAAAATCCTTGTGAACGTATAATACATATAATATTGATCATATGGTAAGGCAGTATGCAAGTCTTCAAGTGCAACTTCAGGCTTTTAAGCTTTCCTTATTGCTCTCGAACATTCAAAACAGATGTGAATGATTCTTTGCAGAGATCCCAATTAACTTTCGAACAAAATTTCGAGGAAGAGCCTTTCTCATGACGCTGAGAGAGTACTTCAGAGTGCCCATGAACGCCACGTACAGAGGGAATTGCAGCATGGCGAAGACGGAGACCGGAACAAAGGCCACGGCATAGACAAGGGTCGCAGTCCACCGCTCCTTCATGTGAATTATGAGGATCATAGTGGCCGAGAAAGCCAGCATCGACGCCGCCACTGCAAGGAAGAGGAAAGTGAATGCCAGCGTCAACTTTCGAGGCAATGACTTGCGGAAATCTTGGAGGCGGAACGGAGAGGTGAGGATGGAGATGAACATCACAACAGAAGTGAGAGAGCTGACGAGTGAGATGACGTCCATGAACGAGAAAACCACGAAGAAAGGGTTGTGAAGTAATATTGGAAGTCCGGTGGTCTGATTGGAACCTCCTGGAACGGTGTAGGCTGCGGTGAAGCCCACGGTGGCAATGAGTACTGCGATCACTGAGCATGATTCTGAAGTCCGCTTTAGCCAGTTTTGTGCCTCTTTGAGAAGGTATTCATGGGATCTTACGAAGAAGTCCTGGGCAATTTCGTCATTTATGTTGTGGTTCATTGCATAATGAGATGGAATTATTTCCGTACGCGCTGCACACACTCACACAGATATAAAATGAGACCTTTGAGAAAAGATAAATTTCTAAGAAGAGGATAAAAGGTAGTTGGATTAAGTTTTTGGTACACTAATCTAAATTGATAGAGTAATTGAAACACTATTAGACTTACCTTACTTTTTGGTTTTGAAAATAATTTTTCAGTTTTTGGCCAATCAAATTATAAGGGCTTTATATTAACAAAAAATTTGATGTATAATCACCATGCGTCATTTTTCTAGTAGACTAGCACATGTGGAGCATGGAAATATCCAAGTCATACATATATATATATATATAACTCAAACCATTTAAGTTCGTCCTGTAGCTCGAGTGCAGGGTTAGGCTGAGTTCCTCCACTATAATACCTCATGTCTGCAACATGGTGCAATAATGTGTAGCCATTGTCATCAATCTTGCGGACTAGCCTAGCCATTGGAATTCTCATCTGCTTTACACGATCAAAGATGTCCTTCTGGCGATGCCTAATAGCCACATGCATTATATTAAGTCCCTTGTCACTAACGTGCTCGACTGCCTGAGGATACACTTGTATGATCCCATTCACTATCTCTACTATACCCGTGCTCGTTGCTATAAGCAATGGTGTTGAAGGAAATGGAGAACAAGCAGTTTTTCCTCTTTATTATAATTTGTAGTTTCCTTCGCGGATTTCTCTGATCCGCTAATGTAAATTTCCTGTGTTTCTTTTTCACTGAAGCATATGATTCCTACGTCTGGTTTTGTATGAGTTTGCTGCCAAGATGTGTCTCTCACTATCAGCAACTTTGCGAGTTTCAAACATGATTCGTGCTTCTTCTTTTCCTTCCATATTTTGTTTATAATTGGCCATCCTATGCATGCATGTTCATTTACGTGATTAGTTGATGAGAAATATTATTTTACATGAGTGTTGACTTGATGATCTTAGAGTACACCTATTTAGTATAATTTATACAATTTCGTAATTTATTTAGCAATATATTAATAGATGAGTAACACAATGAAGGGCCCATATCTAATGGATGGGTTCCATTCCTATTATATCTTGCAAAGTAATTGTAAAATTGCATAAATTAATGCTAAAATGCATTATTCGTATATTCAAGGCCTTTCAAGAATTTTGACTGGCTAATTAATTAACCTTTTTGTCCTGCTGCAGGGTTGAGCATGTATATATAGGAAATGTACTATAAGTTGCACTGCTAAATTTGGCCATGAGAATAATTAATTATGTATATAATGTGCACAACGAAAAAGGTACGTGGAATTGAAGAAAGTTAGGACATACCTTGAGCGAGGCACATCCACAAGCCAGTGTACGTCCTTCTGATTGCTGTAGTTTGGTGTAACACGATTAGGCACAATATAAGTGTACAGCATGAGAGCTGGCATTACAGAGTACTCGAACTAAAACAAAATGGGGGAAAAAAACTCGTAATTAAGGAACATTTTTACGACAAATTAAATTGATATGATATTTGCGGCACTTAAATAATATATAAACCTTTTGTTTTGAATAATAAATAAAATATGGTTCGCTTTGCATCGACAATAATTTAGGACATATATAACTGGTTTTATGTTTGTTTGTTCTCCTCTCCCACTCTCTCTCTCTCTCAAACTGGTATTCATGTGGTTGTATTAACTAGGAATCTAGTATGACCAAACAATGAAAGGTAATTTGAATTATTATATTGATCCAACCATTCAGCATCAAAAAAAAAAAAAAAAAAAGGAAGAAGAAGATAGAAGAAATGAAAGTTGAGGGAAAAAAAGGGTACGTGGCATCTAGATTCATGCTTCCATTACCTTTACAAAGGCCGGAATAGCAAGATTGATGGATGTGATTTGCCTCACCGCTCTCTAAATCTTTGCTCTGACTTCATCACATATGAGCTTGGTCATCGTATTCATTATTTGGCATACCTGTTTTGAACAGAGAAATTTCAGTTAGTTTTAATTTTAAATATGTAAGAAAAGCAGCAAAAAAATTAAAAAGAATGATATATCATATATGTATTAGATTTAGAGATGGCTTACAGAAATAGATAAATGAGTTGAATTTAGGCATGGGGCATCCACTCTTGAAAGCAGATGGCATGTTTGCTAGCAGATGAAGACATGTCCTGCCATTTTTATCCTTTAAATCCCCCAGTATGTCATCATTTCTAAGTAACCACAATGCTGTCTCTGTGACATTAAAAACCCAAAAACATTTTATGAATAGTTTGAAGAGGACCATTTCTCCTTACCACATAGTTCCTTTTGGACAACTAAGAGTCTAAGCTCAATAAATTTTTGGGTGATTTAATTAGTTTTAACCCCCAGTCAGTGTGAAAGGAGAACCTTTCGAATAAAGTTTTTTTTTTTTTATATTTTATGAATAAAAAATGGTCTCTATGTTAATCTTATTAGCCTAGGATTCTATTAGTGGATAAGGTTTTTTTACTATTCCAGCTTTATAACTTTTTTAGAATCTAAAGCGGTCCACACCCTAATAGATTCTCCACTCTACGTCAAACAAGGCTAGCAGATCAAACAATGAGACAAATAAATAATATCAAAATTCAAACCATAACTTTCGCAAATGAGTATGATGAAACGGTCTATTTCCTTTCCACTAGGCCACACCTCAGGTGCTTTTCGAATAAAGTTGAATGCCATAAGTGGTAGAAATTCAATCAAGAATAGACATCTTTTTTTTTTTTTTTTAATGGCAACTACTAAAGAACATGTTGATTTTGACATAAATAAATGCATCCTCTTTTATTGGTTAGCATGTGCTACCATACGTGACGCACAAATTCTCCGACCCTAGCTAGCCTACACACCAAGGAGTTCGAGCATGAATGAACAAGTAATAAATTTATTTGAAATGAACTTTTTATTTGAAATTAACTTATTAGGGTACAAACACAAATATATATGTATCGAAGATATTTGATTTTCAATAGAGAGACACAAAGGAGATGAAAAAAGCGTTAAAAAAAACAAAAAAAAACAAAGTTTTACCCAACAGGCTAGTTGTATTTTGATGAATTTACTAGTAATATTCCCTTTTTGTTGGATATGTTAGGCTCTAATCAGTTTTAATTTCCCCAGTAGTGGGTTTTTTGTGGTTTTAATCTAAGCTTTAATTATCCAAAAAAATAAATAAATAAAAAGAGAGATCAGAAGAGAAAGAGAAAGATACCGAAGTGTTGGCCATGGATGGCACTGTGAAGAATGGAGGTCATATCGTCTCTGATGCGCTGAATTTGCATGTCACCATGAAGCCTTCGAACTTGGGAAGCCAAAAACATGACCATTTCTGTCATACCAAAAGCAGCAGCTCTAAACATTGGAGTTTCTCCGAGAACATTTCTAGCCTCGAGCTGAGCTACTGTGAGCCACGCGCCAACAACACTCGTGCCGCTTCCACGTATCCAATGGCTCCTGCCTCATGAAGAGGTATGTTTCTGTAGTCGTCGGGTCTATCGAATGGCGGATTCGGAAAAATCTGAAGCAGTTCTCGAACCGGGCTCTTGGTTCCACTGTAAACAGCTATATGAAATGGAGTGTCATTGGTGACAGTGAGTGGACAAGCCTCGGCTTCTCTGTTTCCTTCATAGAACCTCTTCATTGCTTCCCAGTCTCCTTCCAAGGCTGCTCTGTAAGGCTCTGTTACTACGCCTGGAGCACTCATCATGTCCATTGATCTATGATAACTCTGATCTTGATCTCTGATAACTCTGATATTGATCATGCATAAGAATTGTTGGCCGATGATTCTAGCTCCTTTAGTAATAATATATAGAGACCAATTAGTAGTACAGAGATAGAATTGTGATGAGATAAAAATTGAGAGACAAATACCGTCTTGCGTTTTTTAAGAAATAAAGCTTTTCATCCAAGCAATTTCAAATCCTTATTTCATCTAAGCAATTTCACATGCTTATTCTGTTCGTTGGAAATTATACATAATGAATAAAGCTGATAAACCTGTCATGACTAATAAAAATATGCAGATAAATTATGTTAATAGTACTTTTCTTTTTTAAAAAAATGTTAGATAAATAAAGTAGCACACAGCCTACCATATACAACACCATGAATTCAATTCTCACAATGTGGGGGACAATTAAATCAGAGAACTTTTCCATTATGCGTGCTTTTTCAATCCTTTATTGCATTGTAACAAAATTAAAGTTTGATGCTATATGCCATGGACAAGGAATTAACAAAATTAATCAGTCCCAGTCCAATTGCGATATGTCATAATTTCATTACTTGTGTGAATTTTATTGGTTATATGTAATTTTTTAACAAATAAAAATATATTCCACCACTTATATTCTACCGTAAATTGGTGATGAAAAGTTATTCCCGTCCATTTGCTTAGCGGACATGTGTCTATAAAAAAACGACATGGCGAAGTCTATATGTGGTCAACTCATTCAAACGCTTAGTGTGGCGTCGGCCATATGTCGGTCTTAAATTTGGTTCGAATTTCCACTCCTCCCGGATCATACGTTGATGATATGGTTGTTGACAACTAATTAACAGAGCAGTGGTTATAATTTTCTTCACCTATTTCATTTTCCTTACAATTTTTTTCTTAAAAGAAAGTAAGGATATTTCAATGGCCTTAGACAGGAGAGGATGATATGAGTTGAGAAAATATGAGGTAAAAATAATATTATATTATTTTATATATTGATTAGATTAGAAATTAAATTATATATACTGTATTTAATAATTAAGAAATTTACTATTTAATATTTAAATAATTAAATATTTTTTAAATATATATATTTAAATTATATAATATATATTTATCATAATTTTTTTTAAATATCAATTAAAATTTTTAAAAATGTTATATGTAAAAAAATAAAACTTAAATAATTTAAATATTATTGCATTATATTATATATATTACATATTTATATTGTACAATTTAATTTAATTTTTCATATTTTTTTTAAAAATTATTTTAATAATATTTTTAAATATCAATTAAAATTAAGCAAAAAAGAAATCTAGACATTAGGACTGTCGGCCCACTGAAAATCATAAAGACATTATTTGTCTTGAACATCAAATAATAAACATCAACAACAAATTCATACACATTCTGGAATGAACATCTAGAACAAATTTGAATATTTCTACTAGCAAAAAGGAATGAATTATACAAGAATTCATAGAAAGATGACCATGACTGGTAAGCATCACCACAGAAGACCAAATATGAAAACCATCCTAAACTTGACATAAAGGAACTCGAGTTCACCAAGCAGCTAAACTTCAGGATAGAAAAAATTTCAACCCTGCTCCTCAGCTCATCAAATTTCTCTGATTTCCCCAGCAATATCTCAATCTACAAAATGAACCAAAAAAACACAATCAATGATAACAAGATCTGTCACTCAACTTCCAGGATGATCAGATGGTATTAGCCTATTATATTACATAATAATGAATTCTGATAATCAAACTCAAATGGGATTCATGCAACCCTGAAACTCATCTCAAATCCCACCCAATCATATGGACCCAAAATAAGCATTCCTGTTTAGCATAATCAAATCTACCATATCAATCTTCAATTTGGAGGCCTCGAGAAAGCCAGCCAATTAGAAGGTTATCAAGCACCTGATTTTAGTAAATACTAAACATCATGCTCTCTGCTTTTCAGCTGTTCCAACTTTCTTTTCCGTGTATTCAGCTTTTCATCAACGGTTTCTATGAATTGCCCTGCTAATACATAAGGTTTCATGAAGAAATAAATTCATTCCAACAGAATTCTTCCTCTCATGAACTATTGGAAGCTAAAAATGGGATACAAATATTGAATTATAAAAATCAAAAGGTAACCAATTTTTGTCAAGAGTGGAAACAGACCATATATACCCAAGTTTTCTTTTGAATAGCCATGAAAATATAATAAACTTAGCAAATGCAGATGGCTAATATACCTATGCTACACACAATAAAGTCTATTACATACAACAAGTAATTAGGTAAAAAAGAATAGTAGAAAATTAACCAAACAATTCTAATAATACATGTCAATCGTCATAGCAATACCAAACGGGCACTAGGATCTCAGTCTCATAGTTTTACTTTTAATAGCCATGAAACACTATATAATACACATATATAACAAGATCTACTACATACGACAAGATAATAATTAAAATAATAATATAAAATATGGAATAATGGTTTTCAAATTAGCAAAATAAAACTAAAAAAAAAAAAAAGTAACCAACTGCTAACCTTAACGAGTTGGCACAATGGTCCGAGTTGTTGATGAGAGACTGACGAACTGAAACCAATGCAAATATTCTGTAGAAAATTAGAAGTCGAATGTGGAATTCCAGTCAAAGTTAAAAATGAATAAAAAGGGAAATAAATTACGTACCTTAATAAAACGAACTGCTACAATGGTCTTGGTGTTGTCAAGAGGCTAATGAAGTACTGAAACCAGTGAAATTGCAGAAAAGTATAAAGCCTTCTTGATCTAATCAATTTTGATTAACCTCTCTGTCAAGCGTAACAACATATGAACATCATTATCTTATCAGCAAGTATAAAAACACAACGAAAGTGATGCTTTAATTAAATAAATTAATGTAAAAAACGTTACTTTTGCAATAACAATTGAGGAAATTGTTGCTCAATTGTTGATAGATTTCAACACCCAAAGAAAACAAAGAGGCGGAAATGGAGTTGTTGAGAGACTGAAACCTTAACGAGCTGTTGGGGGGTTTCTCCGAGACAGTCACATCAGACGCGTTGACGGACTTCAACAGACCGGAGTTGGGCGGATCAGGGGAACGCAACACCAGGTCTCGAGGCTCAGACCCGGACTCCTTTACCGGACAAAACGACTCTCCCGGCGGCGGGCTACAAATGTCGGTGGTCGACGACGAAGACTCAGATGCCTAGGGTTTCAACAACAATCGATCAAGTATTCGAAATCCACATGCAAATCTAAAAAGATAAAACTCATATATGCCAAAGAAAACCAAAATTCCAAGAAAAACCCAGACACACATACACGAATAAACATGCAAAACCCCCCAAACAAAATCAGATGCCGGATTCAATTTATTTCCCATCCAATACCCTCTTATCCGGGCTACCAAACACGCCGCTCTCAGATTTTTTTTTGATTCATACCAAGGGTGTAAATGTAATTATACAAAATAACAAAGGGACATATGAAGATTGAGAATCCTAATTAATGAAGCCAAGTATTAAACATAATAATATTGTTTTCACCAAAAAAGAAAATAATTAGAATAAAATTGTGTTCAGAAGCAAAAATAAAAACAAAAATCCTAAAGGGTATATTCAAACTGGATTGTTAACAACCTCTTTCTTTTTTTTAAATTAAAAATTTTGGGTTTATTCAATATGGACTTTACCTTGAAGAATTTAGCCCGCTTGTCATGCTTGTAGCTCGATCAAGTTTGGAAAAAAATCAAAGCAACGTCCTTCAATGAGGAAGAAGATAATAAACCAGTGCCTTGTAGATCTATATTAATAATAATATCTACGAGTTGCCGAGAAGTTCGTTTACCATTTGATGTTAACACACGACATATTATTTTCATTTATAATTCACTTAGTCCTTATTAGATTGGATTAATTATGGAAACCACCCCTGCACTTTGAGTTGGTATCAATATAGTCCGTGTGGGAACAATATCACCCCCATCTGCAAGTCATTTCTATCAAGATTTAACGGACTTGACGAATCAATGCTACATCATCATATAGATGGAGAATATTTCCACATGGAAAAAAAAAAAAAAAAGGTCGAATTTGATAATAAGTGCAGACACGTCATCATATTAAAGTTACATAAATAATCATATAAAAAGGACTTCTCTTCAACCAGCATAATCTTTGTTTCTCAGTAGTTATGTATCTTGCGAATGGAGGGGACAGGGGGCACACTAGTGACGATTAGTCCTGATCAATTCCCAAGAGTACTTGATACTATTCTTTAAAGCAATGTAGAGAGGGAACTGCAAGAGAGCAAACACAGAGACTGGAAGGAATGCAAGGCTGTAAATGAGAGTGGTAATCCATCGCTTCTTCAAATGAACGGTGAGCACGATGGTAGCCGCGAATGCCAGCATGGTCGCCGCCACAGAGAAGAAGAGGAATATGAATCCGAGAGTGAGTTTCCTTGGGAGAGACCGGTGGAAATCTTGGAGTTCAAATGGGGATGTGAGAATTGATAGGAACATGACCACGGAGGTTAAGGAGCTGGCTAGAGAGAGGACGTCCATGACTGTGAACACCAAGAAGAAAGCGTCGTGGAGGAGGATGGGAACACCTGTCTCGGGGTTGGAACCTCCCGGGATGGTGTAAGCTGCTGCGAAGGCAACAGTGGCGATGAGAACCGCCACGGTCGAGCACGACTCGGAGGTCCGCTTTAGCCAGTCTTGAGCTTCCTTGAGGAGGTCTTTATGTTGTCTATGAAAGAACACTTCGGCCGTTTCTTTCCATTTAATGCTACAATGCCTTTCATAGTGGGACGGTATTAAATTTCTTACACGCTGCAAATTAACAATTAAAATCTCCAAGATTAAATATAGCTTACTTCAAACAATATATATATGTACACATTTACACACTTTTGTCATAAATGTCATGCCTATGGGATTTCTACTTTAGTATTTATAAATGGCGATTAATTTATGTAATTATTATTGTTTTCTTAAATAGTTTTGGATATTCTACTAGTTTTCTCACATGCAATTCTAATAGTAAAAATTAAAAACCAAAAACATTACTGAACAGCCCTGAATGATCAATATCATATACTACTATACTAGTCCATAAACCTGTAAGTTAAGCCACATTTTCCATTAGATTCGAAGGATATATATAGAAAAGGGTGGTAAATACGTACGTACCTCGAACCACCACAACTCCTCTTGCAGCTGGAAAGCAGGACCAGGCAATGTACCAGTATAATACCTCATGACACCAGCTTGGTGCAAGAGAGTGTAGCCGTTGTTGTCAATCCGTCTAACCAACCTAGACTTTGACAAGGCCATCTGCTTAGTTACGAGATGAAAGATCTCCAACTGCCTGTGCTTAATGGCTATATGCAATATGTTCTGTCCAGCATCACTTACATGTTCCACTGCCTGAGGAAACACTTTCAATATTTCCTCTACAATCTCTACTATCCCATTTGTTGTCGCTACAAGTAACGATGTTGGAGGACTAGGTAAACTCTCCACTACTTCACCGGGTACTGGTTCTACTGTACTCTGGCCCTCGTCTTTTTGGGACAAATTGTCCTTCCACGTTGGATCTAGCAACTTATTGAACAGTCTCGCCAACTTTTCTGCAGCTTCTTCATATTCTCCTTTTTCACCATCTCCTTCTTCATCAGCAGCTCCCAATGAAATCTTGCCCTTGTGTTCTTTGACTAGCCAGTCGGCCAGTCTCCCCATCTTGGTTGCAGCTTCTTCATATTCACCAATATTACGATCTCCTTCGTCTTCAGCTACTAATGAAATCTTGTCCTTGTTTTCCTGGGACAAATTGACTTCCCACGTCATATCTCGTTTAATTAGAAACTTGGCCAGTCTAAGAGCCGATTCATCCTTTCTATGTTCGTCATACATTCTTTTCATCATTGGATATCGTCCGCGAAGAAATTTCCATATTGATATATTTATCTTTCTTAGAGCTGCAAGATTAAATTAATCTCCAAATTTATTATTGAAAGTATCATCATTAATTAATTGTTAAAATTAAAGCAATGAGAAATGTTAAAAGCTCATATGAACTAATTATTATTACTATTTTTATTATTATTTTGTTAAAAACTCAAATGAACTTACCTGATGCAACATTAATGGGCATGCAATTACATACATACGTAAACCTAATTCCTTTACGTTTAGAGTTGTCCGGATCCTCATGGTCAAACAAGTCAACTTCATAACGGTCTTTCAGATCTTCTTCCTCATAACCTTCTTCCTTCTCGTCCTCCTCGAATGTTGGAATACCTGAGTTAAGTTGTCAAATTAAGAATTCTAGCTAAGCATTAAATTGGATTTAAGAATTGGATACTTTTCAAAAAGGGTAAAAATTCAGAATTCAAAAATATATAAAGTGATTGAAATTAATGACCTTACTGGACAAATAAATTAATTGATTGTACGATATAACTAATTAAAAAAATTACAGGATATCAAAATTCAAGAGGATTCTATAACTTTGGCAATTATAGATAGATAATCTACACGAATATTAAAAATGTTAATGAAAATCAATGTAAATTTTTGCCTAAATTAATTTGTAACATAAACAAGTGATCACGAAATTTGTAAATATATAAGGTGCCAATTTTTTAACTTTCAAGAAGGTTTTGGTTGATTGTTATATAACTTCTTCTTTTCTTTTCTTTTTTGAAGAAAAGAAGTAAATTAATAAAGAAATATAAAAGATCGATCTAATTTAGTAACAAATTGAATTGTAAAAACATACAATGTTTAAATATGAAATTCTTTAGCCATCCATAACTCTTTCCACTCCTGAAGGCTAGAGGGTTGTTTGATAGAAGCTGAAGACCTATCTTCCCAGCTCCATCCTTTTCGACTAATAAATTTGGGTATTTCTTGGCTATTACGAATGCAAGATCTGAAATATTTAATTCAACAATTAAAATTTTTTTTTTAAAAAAATACATGTACAGTTATTCTATATATATATATCACTACAAGAAAAATTTGAATTAGTCACGAAAATGCTACTTACAAGTTAATTTTTTTGTAACTAAAGCATATGTTTTTAACACGAAAAAAAATGTCGTAACTGATATATATATGTGTACTACAATTAGTTACAAATAGGTCTTTGTTATTAAATTTACACCAAAAACATCACAATGCTCTATTGGCGGCAACTTTCCCGCCACAATATATGCTTATGTGGCATGAAAAATCGTTATCAACTAAAAACAACCACTACTAGGTGACATATGGAATTATTATTTTTTATATTATCCTTAGCGACGTCGTTTAGTGATTAACCAAACTGAATGGCCTTTGCTCTCGTTGTTCATCACTGATTTGGAAAGGGTTTGAACCTTGTGAATTCTGGTTTGCTTCGTAAATTCATCCCTTTATTGTACGCTTTTCAAGAAACTTTACCCATTTTCAGTCTTCATCCATCGTCCCGCTCCTTTGCCTGTAACTGTCGTCGATTGGGCACGAAGTCTTCATCCATGTAAGTATAGATTTTGTTTATGGTCTACGAATGTCATTGAATTATTGTTTTCATTTTGTGCGTGGATGTTACGGTGAGAGCTTAACGTTCGAGCTGAAATTATGGTTTTCCAATTTGAATGAGTTTCGGCGAAATTTTTCTTTGAATTTCCTCTTGTTGGAAGTTTAGCTAATGATCGGTGAAATTGAATTTGATTTTTTTATGTCGGGGGTTCCATTTATGCGATTATATTTGATGTTGGTTCATTTCGTCACTAAGCACGAACACCTTGAAGTATTTGATTGGACACGGAAAAGATCCCTACTTTGGCGGTTGGCCACATCTATCTTCATTTGCAACTACTCCATCTTGCTGATTCGTATTTCATTTTGATGTGTGTGTGCATGCGTAGTGCGTATGTTATTAGCTTTTGGCGTAATTATAATGTATAAATTAGGTTACTTGGGTTTATAATTTCGTCTTTAAATTTAATGTTGGTGGCTTCTTCCTTTTATAGTAATAACGGTTGACTATTTTGCAATTAAGTAGGCTAATTAAAAGTAAAACAATAATTATGCTCGGCTTTCATGATTTTGGGTATGAGTTTGCCACTGTTTCCAATTTATTGCTCCCTATTCCTCCCCTCATTTATCCCGTTTTTTATTCTTTTCTTTTTTTTTTTTTTTTTGCCTTCTGTTGAATATCGACAATTGGCCCTTTTTTGTGTAGATGTTCTAAAAATAGGATAATGGTTGTGACTATCCAAGCAATTTTGAACAAACAAAATTGATTTAACCAATGAGAAAAAGGGTAATATAGTCAAAATGGATTGATAATTCCATGCTGTCAAATTGGATTGGTAATATGGTAATATGGTCAAAATGAATTTACATTGGAAGTTGACTTGTCAGTGGGAGGGTAGTATATCGAATAAGACACTACCTAGGACTTTAATCACAATCATGGTTGGGAAACAATGTTTTATTTATTTAAAACTATCTAATTAACCAAGATGTAGCCATTTGTTTGCTCTGCTTCCATTGTTCATCTCAATCAATTAGCAGTATATTATTGAAATAATATGTTATGGAAATTTAATCTCTATTTAGTGGAAGATTATTAGTGGGTATTGCCAATGATTATATATATATATATATATATATATATATATATATATGTATATATGTATGTATGTTTACTAGTTATATTACCACTTTAGCGGGTGCCAAGGTCACTCCATCAACTTTTTCACCCCTAGTTGACAGTTGAATATATGATGGAATATATGTCGTTAGGTTTGTCAAGGATTTAATTACTTGGGTGTTTAGGAAATTTCCCCATAGCTACTTGCTTATAATTTTGGAGAAAAGTGTTTTTACGCGGTACATGTACGTTTCATAATACGAATTAGTTACTCCAGCCATGTTTATTTAGAACCAAGTTCACATATAACTCACATAGTGTGGGATTTGTTATAGTTTATGAGGCGTCTTCTACCCCCCTTGCCCATAAAATGTTTTAAATAAATAAACGTTTCGGGTTATAACAAAGTAGGTTTCACTTGTTTCTTTCACTTTATAGCAATGTATGGTGGTTAAATTAGTCTAAAATAAGGCAGGACTTTGCATGGCATCATATTTAATTATCTACCATAGATTTTGGACCTACCAATCTTTGTAGGTTATATTTGTTTTTGGTTTTAATTATTACTTTATAACATTGTCTGTTCTTGTATGCCTATATTAGTTTTGTTTCAAAGATGTACTTCTGCATTTTCTAACAGCATTGATGGGTTATATAAATGACAATAGTTAGGTGATTAATGGTGATCTTTGTACATATATTTTACTACCTATGTTTGTTTGTTTTGCATTCACTTTGTTTCTTTAGTCATGTTCTAACTATTCTTTGATTGACTTAAATGAAGATGGATAGAAGTTGGATAAAAATTCACAATAGGTCACATTCGGATTATATTAGGAGTTACGAATTTTTGAATTTTGCATATTCCAACAACCACAATGAGAGTCTAATTAGATGTCCATGTTAGAGGTGCAACAATTGTACATGGAGAAATCATAACCAAGTTCGTGATCACCTTTTTATTAATGGAATGATAAGGAATTACACTAATTGGGTGCATCATGGTGAAGATGAAGATAGTGTAAATATGTTTTCAAATTACGATGATGCGGTGTCGATATGAATGCAGAAGTGGAGGACAATATGGATGAGCAGTTAGTATGTTACATGACTTGTGTAATGGAACACATGTCACTACCACAGGGAAGATAATGATGAAGATAATTTAAGTGAAGATCGAGGTTTGAGAAATTATTTATGGATCTGACCAGCAATTATATCCGGAAGTAGAGTGTCACAATTGTCTTTTATCATTAAGTTGCTTCATATTAAATTGTTGAATGGATGGTCCAACAAGTCATTTGACATGTTGCTGGAATTTCTTAATGAAATTATGCCATCCGGTGCACATATCCCGAAAACACATTATCAATCCAAGAAGATAATTCGTGATTTAGGAATGAAATATGAAAAGATTGATGTGTGCAAAATGATTGTGTGCTTTTACGGAAGAACACGAGAGACATAAAAGATTGTCCTGTTTGTGGTTTGCCTCGGTTCCAATTTAATGATGACGATAGTAAGGAAATTCCTCATAAGGTATTACGCCACTTTCCTTTGAAACCAAGATTGCAAAGGTTGCTTATAACACCTAAGATTGCTGAAGATATGAGGTGGCACAAAGATAAACGTGACGATGATGGTATTTTACGTCATCCTGCTGATTCCAAAGAATGGAAAGAATTCGACAAGCTGCATGTGTCGTTCTCTAGTGATCCGCGCAATGTGAGACTCGGTTTATCAAGTGATGGATTTAATCCATTCGATAACATGAGTAGCTCGTATAGTATGTGGCCAGTAATTGTTGTTCCCTATAATTTACCACCATGGAGATGTATGAAAGACCCTTTTCTTATGCTGTCACTATTAATTCCGGTCCTAAAGCACAGGAATGACATTGATATCTTCTTACAACCTTTGATTGATGAGTTGAAAGAGCGGGATGTTGGTGTGACAGCGTATGATGCTTCAATTGGGAAATCATTTCAATTACATGCAGCTCTTTTATGGACTATCAATGATTTTCCTGAATATGCTAATCTTTCAGGTTGGTCTACAAAAGGAAAATTAGCATGTCCAGTATGTAATCATAATACATCTTGGTTACATTTGAAACATGGACGAAGATATGTTATATGGGTCATCGTCGTTTCCTTTGTAATGATCATAGATTAAGAAATTGCAAATGGTTCGATGGACAAGAGAAGGCCAAAACCAATTAGGTTGAGTGGAGATCAAGTGATGGAACAATTAAGTGTTGTTGAGCAACCTGTTTTGGTAAGACACCACACTTGTCTACAAAACGAGATGCATCTCATTTACATTGGACAAAAAAGTATTTTCTTTGATTTGCCCTATTGGAAGACACTTACTATAAGGCACAATCTTGATGTTATGCACATCGAAAAAATATTTGTGACAATGTGCTAGGAACATTAATGAATCTGAGAGGAAAACAAAGGATACATACAAGGCTCGGCTTGACTTGGAGCATTTAGGTATAGAAGAGAATTGCATCCAATTTCCATGGATGGAAGGATATTAATTCCTCATGCCTCTTATGTGTTCACTAAGATGGAGAAAATAACCTTTTGTAAATTTTTGGTTTCTACTAATCTCCACGATGGTTATGCATCAAACATCTCTGTGTGAATACTAAAGATTGGCGTATTCAAGGGCTGAAGAGTCATGATTGTCATGTTATTCTACAACTACTTCCTTTGGCATTCGTGGTTCATTAAGAAAGGATGTCTCCAAGTCACTAATTCATTTATGTGTTTTCTTCAAGGAGTTGACTTCAAGATCATTGAGGGTAGAAGTATAGAGAAACTAGAATGTGATATTGCCATCATTTTGTGCAAACTGGAGCGATTTTCCTCCTCGCTTTTGATATAATGGTTCACTTAGCAATTCATTTACCTATGGAGGCATTGATTGCTGGACCAATCCAATTCATGGATGTACCCATTCGAGAGGTTAGTACACATCAATGCTCATATTTAGTTTTAACAATCATGTATATGATTTTGTTAACTTCCATTTACAATTTTTCTGATTATGTGTCTTAATTTGATTAAGGTATATGCATAAACTAAAGTCATATGTATGAAAGGCTAAACCAGAGGCCTCAATAGCTGAGGGGTACATTGACAATGAGTGTTTGACCTTTTGTTCTTTGTACTACAATAATATGGATACAGTATGGAATAGGACTGAACGAAACTACGATGTACATGTGAACAATGCGAGAACAACAGTATTGTATTTAGGACATCTTACCGTCCTTTAAATTGGACCAATTAGTGATGAACTAAGACAAAATGATTGGAAGCAATTAAGATGGTATGTTTTGAATAATTGTGTTGAAGTCCTTCCATTCATACGGTAAGTTTTCTAATATATAGGTCACAAAATACTACAATTATACAAAATTAGTTATGACAATTAATATAAGTTGTCTTCTTGTTGAATCTTAAATAGAGATCATTTGGAAGAGCTTCATTCTTCAAATGATAACAATCTTTACCAAAGACATGAAGATGAGTTTCCTAAGTGGTTTTCTGAAAAGTAAGTTACCTTAATGCACTTAATTTTTTAAGTTGTTTTATTATCTTGCATTCTATAAATTATACTAATTGTTGATTAACTTGATATGAAAACCTATACAGCTTTCAGCATTAGGAGAAGGAGAGTCACATGAAGTTATAACACAGCTTATGTATTTGGCCAATGGGCCTCAAATTGGCATTGCTCGATTAAGTGGATGCACAATCAATGGCCATAGATTCCACACAAAAATCGCGAGGAACATAGAAAGTGTCAAAATAGTGGAGTTGTTGTACAAGCGAGAACATGAAGGGAAAATGATCGACTTCTATGGTGTATTAATGATATATTGGAGTTAAAATATGCAACTAAATATGTAATACTGATTTTCAAATGTGATTGGTGGAACACTAGCGTAAGAAATGGAATCAAAGTAGATGAGTTTGGATTTGTTAGTATCAATGTCTCTAGAAGATGGTATAAGGATCAACCATTTGTGCTTGCTACACAAGTACAAATGTATTCTATGTTAATGATATTAAATTGGGAAAGGACTGGAAAGTTGTTCAACGGACTCACCAAGAAATTTGTATGATATACAACTTCCACCTAACGTCGATGCGATGATGTGGAGCCATTCCAACAGGAAGATTGTACTACACAACACTTGAGATCAATGAGGACGATATTCATCCGAACTGATGCATAGGCCTGAAATGGATACAATATGTGTAAATGATGACATTGAAGGAGACATGGAACATGATAATGAAGTGGAACAAAACATTGACGAGATCGATGATGATGATGAGCTTGACTAGCTAGGGACAAGCATTGAACATTTAGTTTAATCTTTACATTTACATAATAAGTGTTTGGATTAAGTATTAGCTTTGTTATGTAATAAATTTAGTCATTTACATTGAAAATTTGAATTTTTATTTCCTACTTAATAATGGTATATTATTGTAGTATTTGAATTCTTGTGAGTTTCTCGTAATTGGAAATACAGTAATGCCTTTAATTAGTATCTAATCTTTTTATGTATTTGCAATGTTCTTATATAGGCAATGGCACTGCTGATCACAACATCAAAGAATCAGCTCTTGGACAAAAAAAGAAAGGACAATGGTGGTGGAGCTACTAGATGGAGGATAAAAATACAAACTCGAAGTAAATATGGTCTTAGAGTCATACATGGAGATAGTGCAAGTGAAGGTGATTTATTTTTATCAAACATAATATACATCATTTAACATGAAACTTAATATTGAGCTTGTTATGGCTTATGTATTAAAAGTTTATGCACCTAACTAACCGGAATCCCTTTGTTTTCACCAACCGTACTTCTTCCTTATTTTTTACTTCTATGCATGGTGAAGATTAATTCACAACCCTAGTACTTGTGCTAATAATGAAGATTAATTCACTTATATTTCCGCATGAATTTTGAATATTAAATATATGATCATGCATTTGAAAAAATTTAAGTGTTACATTTATTTGTAGTAAACAATGGTTCTTGGATAAAAGTGAAGAAAGTACCTGGGAACAAAGGACAAGGAAGTGGAATTCCAATGCCAACACGTAGAAGTCCACGAAAATTCAGCAGATTACGTGTCTACCAATCTTAATCCAAAACCTAATGAAATTCCAGCTGCTAATGAAGGAAGTGGAAGTGTGGGTTCCATTCAAACACGTTGCGTGGATGGAAAAATACAAGAAAAAAGTAGGAACGTGAATGACACGTTAAAACAAACTGAAGTTCAAATTGGGAAAGAAGGAATTGGTACTGGAAGTTCAATTTTAGCACGTACTAGTCCTCAAGATGATGAGCAATTACGAAGGCCATTGGATATAACAATTAAGTTGAAAGGTAGTTAATATCATAGACTTACTTATGATCAGCACAAGTTATACAAAAAAACAAAAATTGACGTTATAAATGAGTTATAACCAATGCAGGTTCGTTGAGGAGGAGCCCGAGGAAGAAATTGAATTTAGTAAGCAAAAATGTACAAGGTATATCTTTCCTGATCATTTCGATTACTGTGGAATTATTATTTATTTATACACACAGTTTTATTCTCTCGTTACTTGCATTAGTGTAGTACTAATATATGAAATGTAGAGGTGGCAGTACAAGAGGATCCTTGTAATGAAAACCCCAATGATGCAACCCCAATGAAGACCTTCAAGATGCAAAGGCCACATGAAGATGAAGAAGGTTGATTGCTACATTAATATGAAAAATAATATTGTGAAACCATACACAATATGTTTAAACACCATATGGCTTTTTCAATGATTCAGGACGTGAACAAGGAAGACAAAGTTCCTTCACTGAGCTTACAGAACCACTAATTGATGGCAATGTTGAGGATCATGGTATGGAGAATGCAACTGAAGTGGAAAATATGGGTAAGATAACAACACATATAAATTAATTTGATTTTTCATTAAACTGCAAACTATGTATTCAGATGCATTCTAAATAACAAAAGTACATGAATTTAATGAAAGAAAAAGAAGACAAACTAACGAATAATATTGAGAAAATATTAAATTGCCACTTATAAAGTGAATTAAGATGAAAAAAAGTTATGTTAAGGATTAAAGTGTAAATTTATTGGTTGATGAAGAATATAGCTAAGTTTGTCTGATACTTTTAAAAGTTTTTTATTGCCCCCATGAAATACTTTTGAATATTACGTCTGGCTAACCACGGTCCATGCGGACTAAGAAATGACACAAATTGTTTCATCATTTAATCTAAAATAAATTTAATTGAATTTAATAATACCCATTATTGATTCAAAATGCATTAAAAAACTGAAGATTTCTACCTGACATTCACTTAATTACAACTTAATTCTCATATAATAATGACATTTTTTGTTTCATACTAATAATTTTTAATTAAAATTCATATAAAAGTCAATATATTATATTTTATATATCATGCAGGATAAAATCTAGAATTTTTTTCTCAAGTATCACAAACCAAGAGAAATTTGATATCGTTTTTGTTTTTTGGTTTTCTGATTTTAATTTTTTCTAGAAAACTTTAATTTTGAATTGTTTGTAATTTACTTCAAATATTAATTAAAATTTATAATTACAAAGTAAGAGAGAGAATATAATAAGAAATGCTATAAAATATTAGGAAGTCAAGTCCAAATAACAACCTCTCCTTCAAACTTCATTCAACTATTATTAAATTTCAAACTTCTCCGTGAATGTTATATGATTAGGAAAAAAAAAACTATGCATGGAATTAAGTGTAGTCTACATTAATTTATTTGGATTTTCAGGTTGTTATTCTTTTTTGTACACCTTGAATGTGTCCTTTCGTATTATGTTAGAATAAAATAAACAAAAGAAAACTGTCAACAAGGGTTAATTTATTTTAAAGATATATGTTGGGTTTGTATGCAATTTCACCTAACGTTTGATATTTGTTTTCTTATTTATATCACATTCTATTATTTTTCCTGTACAATATATGTTTCTACCTCTCATGAGTGTAGAAAGTACTAGAAGAATTCATAAGAAGCGTAAGAAAACAAGTGGAAAAGAATTGACAAAGTGGAAGAATAGAGATATAAAACTGGCTGTTGAGATACCAGAACATATAATGAGACCGGGAGTAAAAGTACCAAATGTTGATAATGTAAGAGGGTTGTGTTGTGCGTGGATTTGCACCGATGGATCACAGGGTGGAAAGATGTGAAAAAGGAAAAAGGAGAAGAACTACTTCATCAAATGAGGGTATGTTTTTTACAATTAAAATAAGTAGAAGATTGGTGGTTTATATATTCGCATTTACATTATGTAAGTACATATATATGGAAGAACAAGTTAGATTCAAATGATTGCTAAAAGAGAACAAAGTGGAACGAATTGACTAGTAGCAGCACAACACATAATTAAATGATAGCATATGATCTTAATTATGCTTATCTCAATTACTTTTACAGCCAATTAGGCCCTACTTTATGTTAATTTGTTTGCGAAAATGCAACTTTTCAGTTCAGGTAAGTTCTATGAATGCATGACTAGGAAATTGATCAGCTCAATATTGGCGAACTTTTCACCATTAATGTCCATGCATGGCCATACAGTATTTGTACATTGAATACTATGATATTGGAATATGTATTTTTAAGGGTTAGTGGATTGGGCTTTACATATTTTAAGTGGTTTTCTTTTGGTCCAAATGTTTATAAGCATATAACAACATAAAAAAATGGGGACAACAAACTTAGTTAATATATCGCAAATGATTTACTCCTACTAATACTTGTGATTAAATTGGTGTGTAAATAAAGTAAAATTCTTACTCATGACTTGAAAGTTTCGCATATAATTTGTTGAGAGGAATATATATATATGTATCCACTGTAAGTATAGTTTGACCCGATTGTAATGTAAAACGATTGTTTTTGTAAAATTCTACGTGTACACACAAATAACTTTGATGCAATGCATTTTTGTAAGTGAGGAAAAGAAAAGAAACAAAAGGTCAATTGATATTAACCACAAACCCACAACAAATGGTGATGTATGGCATTTGTGATAAATGATTCCACATACATTATATATATATCACATATATGTGTATGGGGATGAACATATATATATATATATAGAGAGAGAGAGTGTAGAAACTATTAGAGGTGCATATCCACATATGGATAATGTTTTAGGCACCTTAGTATCTTGGTGGCACTCAATTTGAATTGCAGCAAGGAATTCTTGCATAATTTTTAATGGTTCTACTTTAATTAATGTTATAATTGTGTTTATGTCCATTTGTAGAAATCATTTGACATAGCCAAGGATGATCATAGTGAGGAGGCAATTCTTGAAATGGGTCGTATGTATCGCACCCATAAACATAAGATACATAAGCACTTTATGAAGTTCAAAACAAAGGAAGAAGACTGCAGAATAGGCTTAAGGAAGTGAAACCTAAGCTGGCCGATCCTCGTGAGCATTTCTCAAGTCCAGAGTACATTGTAATCACCTATAACTTTGAATTTATTTTTATTTAATAGAATTGCATAATAGAGTAGCAATATATATTGTTATTTGTTTGTTGCGAGAGAGAAAGAGAGAGACTTAGTGTACGCAATATATATTCACTGAGAGAGCAGACCTTTAGAACAGAAAACTAAGCCTTGTCCTTCTAGTCTTTGCACATGAGTCTAAAATCATTCGAAAGCACACACATACCAAAATAAAATGAAAAGCACGCACATGCCACAAATCATTATACTCTCACACATGCATGAACTTAGAGACCCAGCTCATTATTTTGGGACCCACCGAACATAACTTTAAGGATCAAAATTTGCTTTTGATGTCTAGTCTTGAATTTTTTCTACATATCCACTTTTTCCCTTTACTTCACATTTTGATATATTCTTCACATCCTATCCAGTGAACAACCGACTTTCAATAATTTGAATTAGCATTTTAAAAAATAGGAAAAAAAAATAGAACAACGTGATTGATGCAGAGCTAGTATCTATCAAAGACCTAAAAACCCACCTACCTTTATGAATTGCCTCAACATATTATGACCAATGGATCTTATGTCATAAGGTGGTAAGCAAGCAAGTGAAGCCTAACTAACCCATGAGAATCACAAGCGGCTTTTGATTTCAAGAAAATACAAGAAAAATTTAAGGATTAAAATGGGAGTTCTGTTTGTTCTCTATAACTAGTAGTCCGGCATGATATTTTATATCACAATAGATTACTTTTCAGTACAATAACTAGTAATCATCTATATGTAATTACGATAATGAAGATGTTGTAAAATAAAACTATTTGTATCTTGTTCTACCATTGTACTGATAACCTTTTTTGGTAATACATTGTACCGATAACTTGATCCTATGTTATTCTAAATTCCATCATGTAATTTAAATTTGATGGGTTGCATGCATGTAACTAATAAACTTTGAATTTATATATATTGTTATTTGTTTGTGTGGAAACTATTGATAAATGCAATATGTGGTGACTTTATTAGTCCAATATATATACTTATACTCTATGTGTGTTGATTTAAAACAGAAAAGATGTGCAATTAACAAACGGAATAGGCAGCTCGACAAACACATCATCATTGGGACTAAATCATTTGCTCGTGTTTCAAAAGAATTGGTGAACAATTTTGTTTAATTTATTAGAAACATTACATTTAACATACTATATCAAAGTATGAGATGGATGCTATGTTTCTTGTAGATGAAAGAAAGCGTAGAGCTCGATCGATTCAACTTTGGTATGAGACCCACTTCAATAAGAAGACAAAGAATTGGTGTGATAAGAAATCGAGGACATATATGTAAGCATACTTATGGAAGTCAAAATTTAATGTATACTTGAATTTGCTTACTTATTTGAACAATATATGTCGGTTTACTTGTATCTTACAAAACCACTGTGTGCAATGAAAGACAAGGCTGAAACCGAGGGTCTACCAATGAGTTGATGAGATATTTGACATTCTTCCTCCAAGTTCAGGTTATGCTCGTATGGTCCAGACCGAAACCACCTTCACAAGCACAGAGGATGCTGAGTCAAGGCTGAAGAAAGGGCCAATACAGTGAGAAATGAATAAAGAATTGCTTAAGCAAGTGGTGAGTTGAAAGCACGCCAAGATCAAATGGAAGCATCCTTATATGATAGGCTGCGTCTGACATTAGACAACACTATGAGGACCAAGGGTGGAGTACTAGCAACTCACCGCCTTCTTTCATACATGACATTGACCGAATCGTAAGTGACTTATAAACTTTAACATAATGGGATAGATCGTCATTGGTAATTATTATGAATAATTCAATTCTAAAATGTAGTGAACTGACAATGTATATGTATAATATATAGATGATTGATGGGAGGATATGAGGAAGGTGCATATGGAGATTTTTTTGGAAGTTATTTTGGTCTATGGATACACAAGATATTTTGGTAAGACACTTGAAAACTATCATATGCTTTTACATGATTTGTAATTGTATTGTCTGTGATCTTGGAATATGTATTTTTAAGGGTTTACATATTTGAAGAGGTTTTCTTTTGGTCCAAATGTTAAAAAGCATATAATATCATAAATAAAAATTGGAGACGCCAAACCAAGTTAATATGTATGCAAATGATTTACGCCTACAAATACTGGTGATTAAAGTGGTGTGTCAATAAAGTAAAATGCTTGCTCATGACTTGAAACTTTCGCATGTAATTTGCATGAGTGGATTATGTGTGTGTCTTTATATATATATATATATATATATGTATCCACTATAAGTATAGTCCTGACCATTGTAAGACAAAGTGATTGTTTTGAATAATTCTACGCACACACAAGATGTACTTTGATGCAATGCATTTATTCTAAGTGAGGAAAAGAAAAGAAACAAAAGGAATTGATATTAACAAGAAATGCTGTCAGTATGGCATTTGTGATAAATGATTCCACATACATTATATATACATCATATATATGTGCATGTGGGATGAACATATATATATATATATAATGTGGAGAGAGAGGTAGAAATTACTAGAGGTGCATATCCTTGTTGGAAATTTTTTAGGCATCTTATTAACTGGGTGGCACTAAATTTGGAATTGCAGGGATGGAGGAATTCTTGCATCTTTTTAATGATTCAGCTTTAATTAACTATTTAATTGTGTTTTCTCGTCAATCGTGAGTGACTCATAAATTTTAATATAATGTGAAAGATATGTCCTTGGTATTTATTATGAATAATTCAATTCCAAAATGTAGTGAACTCGACACTATATATATTTAATATACGATGATTGATAGGAGAATATGAGGAAGGTGCATATGGAGATACTTTTGGAAGTTATTTTGGTCTATGGATATACAATATATTTTGGTAAGACACTTGAGAACTATCGATATCCACTTAGGATTAAGCATAATGTATGTTATATGGAAACTTATTATGACCGGTCTTTTATTGAACTTTACATTTGAGTGATAGTTAAATAAAAGACCATGACTTGTACATCATTATAGTTGGAATTGTGTGAAACACTAATTAGGATTTAACATTGCTCGAGTATATTGAGCTAGTTGTTATATGATGTATTACTTCTAGTAGACAAGGGGAGCTTTGTTACAATTGCTTATGAATTAAATCTAAGTATGGATTTAATGTTGTATTGTGCTTCAATTAGCATACTATTATCCATGGTTATAATATTTTGTGGATTTAATTCAAGTATAATCTATATATTATGTATTGTCTGATTGTCTTGTGTTCATAGGTAACCCAACATTAATTCATTAAAAAATAATTCAATAAATTAAATTGCATATTGTACAATTTTTGGAATAATAATTACAAAGATAAGTGTAACTAATATTAAGCAATCACTTTTTTTGTTACTATAATACAAACAATGACAATATTAAGCGGTTGTAACAAATGACATGTATATGGTAATTGTAACTTTTCATATTTTAGTGACAAAAAATCGTTATTAAATATATGAGAGTTACAAATTATATTACAGTAACTAATAAGTTAGTTCGAAATTGAATCGTAGCTAATATTCACACACGAATAAAAATTGTAATTAATATGTAGTTACTGAAATGTAATTTTGTAACAATTAATCAAATAACAACGAAAGAGTGGTCGTAAGTAATATAATGATTTTGTAACTAAATGGGCACTTGATCAGCATTTAGGATCCTAATTAGTTACGAAATGACTATTCAGTCACGGAAAAAATTATCAATTAGTAAGCGAATTTTCATAAGTAAAGGTATTATATAGTTACGAAACATGTGTCGTAAGTAAAGATACTATCTTTAGTCACGAAATGACAAATTTAGTGACTGATTACTAATCTATTACGGTCCTTTAGTCACGAACGATCCACGAAAAAAATTCGTTATTATATGGTATTAAGGCACGAAAAACCATAACTGATTAATTATCACCTACGTTTTTTTAGTTTGTGACTAATTCAAATTTTTCTTGTAGTGTATATATATAAAAAACAAAATTACATATAGTAGAAGAAATGAATTAATTAAATATACGCACCAAAGTACTCAGAAAGAATGGACAAATGAAGTATGTTGGTGTTGTCGTCCCTGGTGAGGTGTTTGTGGAGATTAGCATTGTCTTGCGTATGGACGGCCTGAGCCAAGAGATCAAACATCTTACGGCTACCGTTATGCGCAACACAAAACAGCGGCATTTCACCGAGTCTGTTGGGGACAGACAGCAACTCCGGAGCCTTGAAGAGCAAGTTGCTGGCGAGGCTGACCATGTCGGTCTTGGCCACCTCATGGAGGATGGTGTCTTGGAAGCAGTTCCGATGGGCAATGAGGGAACGTAGGTTGTTTTGGATGCACCTGGTCAGTAATGCTCTGGCTATGTCTTCACGGCCCATGGAGACGGCAATCTGAAGGGGCGTGTCGTCTAACACCGTTGGTAGCCCCGTTGATTGCCAGAGATTCGTAGTTGGAAATAAATTTTCGAATAGTTCCACAACTTCTTCCACGTCGCCGTTCTTTAAACCTTCGTATAGAGGTTTGAATTTCTTCAACATGACTACTTTATCGTCGTGGTAACCCATTTCGAGCTGATAATTTAGAAAGATGAGAGAGAGTCGTGTGTGTTTAGGTGGCTAGAGAGAATGCAAACCTTATGTATAGAGCTGTGTACGTATAAGCCAAACTGATTGCTTGTGGCTAACTAGTAATTTACTACTCTTATAGAATAGTGGATGGTGGTAATGTAGCATAACTATGGTCTCGGAATCATAGAATCGAATTTACTCGTGATTATTCTGTAGTCTCTACTTTTTCCTTTTTTTATTAAATCCGTATTCTATCATTTACCAAAAAATTAACAAAATGCTTATTCTATATGTTTTGTAATTGGTATTAGAATATTTTTACTTTCATCTTCCTCTTCATTTTTTTTTTTTCAAATATTCGCCGTACAACTGCCACAAGTACTGTCACGATCGAGTTATATGCTATTGGTTTCTTCATAGGTGTAATCTATTCGTTAATGGGAATATCTATTAGTGTTACACGTGCAGCTTCATCCAATAATAATATCATATTAGTACCAGGTTATGATATTAATTAACTAGCTACTACTAGAATGTTTAAATTGATAATGAATCAAACTAATGGGTGTTTCAATAATAATAATAATAATAATAATAATAACAACAATAATTAATGGGTATACAAGGCCCCACCCTGACATTTTGAGAGGCTTTAGGCCGATTCAAAACGAGGACTCTATATAAATATATAAAAACTAAAAATTAAAAGTTTAAAATATTAAAAGTTTTTATTAAATAAAATATTTAAAATTATAAAAATAATAATTTAGAACTTTTAAAAGTCTAAATTAAAATTTTCTTTTTAATATTTCTTTTTGCTAAAAAATCAACAATTATACTATTACGAATAATCTGCTTTAGAATTTCATTTTCAACAGATATAATAACTAATTCATTTAATTTTTCTTATGAAATTGTTGATGAATATACAATTTTATCAACTTCAATTTTGAAAAACTTCTCTCGACGTATGCAACTGTAACTTGTATAGTAATACCTGATAATAGACAAACTTTATCTTCGCTGCAAATTATTAAAGAATAAATTAAAAAAAACTATTATTTAATAAAAAAAATATATAAATAAATAAAATAAAAAACAAATGTAAGGTGAAAATATTGATTAATAATCTAATTTCTCTTTGAATTAATTATTTATTTATTTTCACTACCCATAACGTTTATAAGTCAAGGAAAAAGCTTTATATGTAATTTCAACGAGATTAACGCGAACCATAATGTCTCTCAAAAGGCCACCGTTGAGTCCAAGGCTCCAAGCTACGAGTGAAGCTATGGGATTATAATGCTTTAACAAGCTCCAAGTGTACACAGCATATTGAAAGAAAGAAATACGCAAAAGAAGAGAATTACAAAGTTCATTTGAAGCCTTAAGAACACAGCAACTTTAATTAGCGCTCTTAAAAAATCTAGTAGAAGCATTTTAGGCCAACATACTTAGCCAGCAAACAAGTCTTTTACTGTAAACCAGGCAATATCGAGGTAGAGAGGAAATTGGAGGACAAGAAAAATGGTAACCGGACAACAAGCAATCGTATAGATCGGAATAGCAGCCCAATGTAGTCTCTGCCTCATCATAAGCAAAAGTGTAGCAGAAAAAGCAACCATCATGGTCGTCACAGATAAAAACAACGTTGTTAGACCCAAAACAAGCTTCAATGGCAGAGACCTCTTGAATTTTTGTTCATGCATTGTGGAAGTCCTGATGGACAAGAAAATCACCACAGAAGTCAGGGAGAAGCAGAGAGACAATACGTCCGAGGTAGTGAAGACTGAGAAAGCTGTGGTCTTGAGGAGTAGAGGATGGCCTGCCTTATTGGAACCTCCAGGGACAGTGTAGGCGCACGTGAAAGCAACCGTGGCGATCAGCACTGCCACTAAAGTGCAAGCCTCTGTGGTTCTCGTTAGCCACTCTTGCCCGTCACGCACCAGTTTTTTGTGTTTCTCAGTGAACAATTCATGGGCTGTCATTTTGTCTTTATTTCGATGGTTGATGAAATATGGAGGCACAATTTCCTGCACTCTGCATAAACAAAGTGGTTAACTTGACTGCTTAAATGTGACATTTAGTCCCAATATGTTGAAATGTGACCATACATTCATTTTGTTTGAGTTGTTTTGCAGCGACACGAAAACCCAGAATCCAAGCTCAATTATAGGAAGAAAAGAGAGGAAAAATATAGAAGTAAGAGCACCTTAAACCATTGTAACTCAGACTGCATTAGAAGGGCATCACCAGGCCTATCCCTCGAGGAAAAGTCACCCATGTACGCTGCTTTATGCAAAATGCTGTCATCATTATCGTTGAGCTTCCTCTTCAGCCTTGATATGGGAACAACAACATCCCGAGATTGGAGAAGATCCAAAATCTCTGTCCTGCGATATCTCGCTACTACATGATAAATGTTCTCTTTTTTGTCGGTAACATGTTCGATGGCCTGCGGGTACACCCAAAGAATAGCCTCTACTATCTCTACGATCCCATTCCTAGCAGCTAAAATTAATGGAGTCTCAGAACGAGGACTAGTTTGGGAAGCTGCTGTAGGTTGAGGATGGCTATCATCTCCTTCTTTATTTTCCTTCTTTTCTCCACCGTCATCTATTTCGAAGCTTCTAGAGGTGGAGATCGTTTCATTATAAGCTTCACCGGAGCTTAGATCCTGCCAGGAAAGATCTTTTCTGCTAAAATCTTGGCAAGCTCTAGCGCTTGAGTCTGCTTCTGCTTATCACGCCACATGTTTCTGATACTCGGGGATCCTTATCAATGCCACAAAGATAAAAGAAACATTAGTATTTCCCATTTCTTACTAAAAACTTTGTAATTACTGAATAAATTTGTGTCTTTGCACATGACAGTAAGAGAAGCAGGACAAACCTTGAGCTATGAACCTCCAAAAGGCATTGTACACTCTTGAGATAACTGCAGTTTTTGGTGGCTCATTGATTAGAATGGATAAATATATTCACTACAAATCAAATAGCACAGCACCAAAACCAAAACTATGCTCATTGCAAAAGGATAACTTTGCTCATTGTTAGCATGAAAAAGAACAAATGACCAATATGATTTAAGTTTTTGAACTTTCTCTTTGCCAACTAAATTTTTATTTCAAAAGCAATAGTATAGTATTTCAAGGGCTTCTTTTGTAAGCTCAACTCTCTCCCATGCTAATAGGCATTTTCTCTGGGTCAGAGAAGATTTAACTGAGTTTGATAGAAAATGTTGCTAACAAGATGAAGGGTTTGTTTCCAATTACCAGATGGGGAGTTTGCCGCTTGAGTAGATATTTGCGGGTGTTCCGTTACATGTCCCGTCTCACAATCTTCATTCTCAATCAAGGTGAGCGGCGGGACTGAATTAGTTTCCTCTTTATTATTGTCGGCATAATCCACTTCTGGAAGGACTGTTCATGAGAAAGCAATATAAAGGAATGCGATCAAAGTAGAGACAAAATGCTTAATTTGGCTATATATAGCTGGTAAAGAATCAATACATATACAAAGTCCGCAAAAACATACAGTAATAGAGCAGCGCCTTGAGTTTGCCCATTTTGTATCCACTCTTGAAAGCAGATGGCATGTTAGCTAACAGCCGAAAGCAAGGAGTCCTTTCTTTATCCACCATATGTTGAGGTATGCGCTCTAGCTTCAGCAATTCCACAGCCGTTCCTGTATTGGAATGAGTGAAAAGAAGTCTAGTTTAATTCACAATTCAGTTCAAGTTTTCAAATTTGTGCAGTGAAAGAGGGATAAGAAAAAATAAAAGTACCAAAGTGTCCGCCAAGGGTAGCAATCTGAAGAATGGAGGTTCCGTCCTTTCGCCAGACGTGAGGTCTCATGTCATGAACCTTGGGAGCTAAAAACCTGACCATTTTTCTCTGGCCGAATGCAGCTGCCAAAAACAGAGCAGTTTCTTCTTTGTCGGTCTTAAGTGGCAGAAGCTTTTCATCATAATACAGTAGGAGTTCGGCGGCTTCTAGATTTCCAGTGGCAGCAGCCACATGAAGAGCTGTAAGACCATATTCACTCTTTATCTGAAAGGGTGAGGATTCAGAGGATTCAAATGGCAATGGCAAGTACTTCCATTCACTTTCCAACATGTAGAGTAGGGACTTAAGCACGTCTGTGTTTCCACTCTCACTGATCACTGCGACGTGAAGCGCAGTGTCCCCAGTGGTTGTGAGAGGAGAAAGCACCAGTTCCTTGCTTTTCTCATAGAAGCTCGTCACCTCCGACCACTTCCCCTTTAAGGCTGCATGATAAGGCTTCTTCATTCTTGCTACACTCCCCATCTCTCTCTCTCTCAAACTACCGGGGTGATACTGCTTTGTCCCATACACATAAAGTGAGCATAATATAGCAACAAAATTAGAGAAGATATACGGCATACCACTCTGCTTAGTTGCCTTCAAAGTACAAGAATTAGAATAAAGATAAAGATTGTATTGAATCTCATTCCATGCCAGGACCTGCTAACACATCACATAAACACAATGAATTTATTCGCCATTCATGGCTGTCCTCATCCACCATTATACATCGCAAGTATGGTCTTGCAACGGAAGCGGAAGTGTTAATGGATCCACATCCTTTAACCCAACCCCTCCTCAATTCAGAAGAGAGTTTTCTCAAACTTGTAAAATTTTGGGTTCCAGAAAAGACGCAACATACCTGTTAAACTCGCAAGGTTATATATATATATATATATCAGCATAGTGCACTGCATAGGGTGCAGCCTAAAATCCATGGGATTAAACTGAAACAGTCTTGTAGAATGCAAAATCATTTTAACAAGGGTTTTTGATACAAGGAACTTTCATAAAAGTTGTATATTTTCACCCAAATTTGACTTTGATATTATTACTACCTTAAATTTCAATTCAGTACAATGATAGCCCTGCTTTTAATTTTTTGTTGTTTGATTGAGGGTAAAGATGGAATTATAAAAATTTATATATTCTTCCAGATTTTGATACCAATACCTCCTAAATTATGTATAAAGTTGAAAATTACCCTTCTAAATTATGCAAAAAGTTAATTGACCCCTATTGGCATTAATATCCTCTAAACTTTATAAATATATACAAATTCCCCCGACTTATAACTTTACCTTAAATACAATAGTTTTTTAACTGTTTGAAAAATTTTATTTTTTTATTTAAATAATTCAAACTAATTTATTTTTTCATATAACATAAAAATGAAAAAGTAAAGCATTATTTTTTTAATTCTTCATAAAAAAATTTTATTTGAATGATTCAAATTAATTTATTTTTCACATACTGCCATTTATTTCAGTCTTTTAACATAAAAAAAAGTATATCCTTAAACATATTATTTTTTTTAATTGCTCATACATATTTTTTTGCCTAAATAATTCAAACTAGTTTATTTGTTAATTTATTGTCACTTACCTTAACTTTTAATATTATAAAATTAAAAAAAAAAATTTTGAAAAGCTAAAGTGTTGCTGCATTTATACAATTTGCAACTTTTTCTAAAGTTAAGAGGATATTGATCCCAATATAATAGTTGAGGAGCAATTTGCAATTTTGTGTATAATTTGGAGGGTAATTTATAATTTTATATATAGTTTAGGAGGCATTAATGTCAAAAACCCAAGAGAGAATATACAAATTTCATAAATTAACTTTATGTATAGTTTAGAAGGTATTAATGTCAAAATTTCAATATATAAATTTTGTAAATTTTATTTTCACCCTCAATCAAATGCAAAAATTAACATAATTAACGGCAGAGATTATTGCTATATTAAATTGAAAGTTCAAGCCATTAGATGTCAAAATAAAAAAATCAAGGGAATATGCTACTTACATAAAAGTTCAAGGGCCATTGGTTAGAAAAATCCTATAACAATTAAATCAAAGAACAAGCCGAAAGACACAAGACGATATTATAATATATACAAGGTGACTCAATTGTTATTAACAATGGTAAGTGCAACACGGTTATTAATTTCATATTCGTATATTATTATCTTGAGCATCCTCGATGAAGCATGTGTTTATAACTGGAGAGAATGCAATTGCAAGCCTTATATATATACACACACAATAATACAACACGTATAATCCCAAGTGAATTGATGGCTTGAGGGTAGCTAATTAGTCCTATGGAGAAGAGTGGAAGGTACGTGGCTGGTGTGACGTACATAATTACGGAAGCTAGGAAGTAAAGAATCGAATTAATAAGTTAATCCCAGTAAACACCATATAGTAGATAAGTAGGTTATGATATCAATATCGTAAGATATATGTTACTCAATTAAATTGATTGTTAGTAAGTAATAAAAATGGAATCAAATTAGGACAACCTATATAATGTTTAACAGAAACCAAATAATGTTAGAAACGTACGTAGTCATAGAATGATAAATAGATTGGTAAAGTTATTGCATATAAATTAATCACATAAATCTTAAATATTGTTATATGTCAGAATATTATATTTAAAAATCTGTGAGTGACATAGAGATTAGTGGTACACCTAACGAATGTAGCAAATTAAATTTCTCATCCATGGGAAACTTATGCCCACAAAATATTTATATTCAGGCGGGTGTATTTAATCTATATTTTCAAATATTTTTATAGATTTTTTTAAGGTGATTGGCTTTTATGTAGATTTTTTGGATTTCTATTGACATTTTTTTAAAAAAGGGAAAAATAGTTATATATGGAGTAGTTTTTCTACGAAGTGGTAGTAAAATTATAATCACAGTCATTGAATTTGTACATTTGAAAAATGGGCTATGATTGAAGATACGATAGTTTTAATATCATGTTGATCTTATAGGAGATGAACTAGTTTATATATATATATATATATATGTCAATTAATTAATGTTTAGAAAAAAAAAAGAAGACAATTTATCTCTATTCACGTATAACGCATAATAAGACAGTTGTTCTTCATTAATATGTTGAGGGTGCAACTTCAGGCTACGCATTTCCTTTTAGTGCTCTCCAACATTCAAAACAAATGTGATTGACTTTTTGCAGAGACCCCAAACAACTTTCCAACAAAATTCCAAGGAAGAGCATTTTCATGACTCTCAAAGAGTACCTCAGAGTTCCCATGAACGCCACGTGCAGACGTAATTGCAGTAAAGCAAAGACGGTGACCGGAACAAAAGCCGTGGCATATACGAGGGTCGCCGTCCACCCGCTTCTTCATGTGAATGATGAGAATCACAGTGGCCGAGAAAGCCAGCATCGTGGCCGCCACTGCAAGGAAGAGACAGGTGAATGCCAGCGTCATTCCGCCACCACCGCCAACTGTGTAGGCTGCGATGAAGGCCACGGTGGCGATGAGTACCTCGATAACTGATCATGATTAGGAAGTCTGCTTTAGCCAATTTTTTTTCGAAGAAGTCCTGGGCAGTTTTGTCATTTACGTTGTGGTTCATCGCATAATGGGATGGCAGTATTTTCCATACGCGCTGTGCGCGCACATATAGACGACCATTGAGAAAATATATAATCATATTAATCACTCTTGGTACCTTAATCTAATTAATAGAATAATAGAAACATTATTACACTCTCTAAGACTATGTTTATTCCTAAAAAATTGGTTTTGGGTTTTAAAATACTTTTTCAGTTCTAGACCAATCAAAGGGCTTACGTACGTTGTGTAAACTTATTTTAGAAACAATTTGATGTATAACAAAACAGCCATGTATCATCGTTTACTAGACTAGTACATAACGTATTCTTAACACTCTTTAAGGTGGTATTCTCATCATGTTTTTAATGAAAGTTCTTAGTTTCATTCATAGGGAGTATAATTTACCACAAAAAAAAAAAATTCATAGGGAGTATAGGCTATAGCCAAATATAGATATATAACAAAATCGTAACACAAACACACACATATATAAGTCATATATACCTCAAACCATTTAAGTTCGTCCTGTAGTTGGAGTGCAGGGTTAGGCTGAGTTGCTCCGCTATAACACTTCATGTGCAGTAAAGTTTAGCCATTGTCGTCGATTTTGGAAACGAGCCTAGCCATTGGAATTCTCATCTTCTTTACAGGACCAAAGATGTCCTAGCGATGCCTGACAGCCACATGCATATTTTGTTAATCATTGGCCATCCTATCCACATGCATGGGTGTACATATTGTACATATACAATTAGTGGAATTATCACATGCACGTATATAAATATATACGTGGAATTAAGGAAAAGTTAGGACATTACCTTGAGCTAGCTAGCAAGACACCCCACTGGCCAGAGTACGTCCTTGTGATTTGGCCGTACGTTCTAACACGGTCACTAAGGTACAATATAAATTTGTAGAATGGAGCATAAGAGCTGCGTACACATATATATTTTAAAATAAATAAATTTTCTCCTAAGGAACAATATTTTTATGACAAATTAATTAATATTGTATATTCTAAAGAGACATAAAGAAGATCAAGTAAGCGTTAGAAAAGCCAAGTTTTACCCCATAAGCTAGTTGAGAGAAAGAGAGAGACCGAAGTGTTGGCCATGGATGGCACTGTGAAAAATGAAGGTCATATCACATATGATCGTCTCTGATGCGCTGAATTTGCATATCACCATGAAGCCTTCCAGCTTGGGAAGCCAAAGACATGACCATTTCTGTCATACCAAAATCAGCAGCTCTAAAGATTGAAGTTTCTCCTGAAGCATTAGCCTGATGCTGAGCCAATTGTGAGCAACGCACCAAGGACACTTGTGCTGCTTCCATGTTTATGTTAGAATATATGTTTTTGAGGCCACCTCGAATATATTGGAAAGCCCAACCTTGTCCAAAGTTTCAAGTTAAAGTGTCAAGTCCAATTGAGCTTAGGGTCTAGTGGGACTCTTTTATGGACCTGAGCTTTGTACCACGTCTACATAACGCCAAACACTCAAATTTCGGACTATTAGATTATTTTATTTTTTTAGTACCGTCGTTTGTCAAAATTCGTAGACATTTGTGAGTGACTATTCATTACTTTATACTCTGTAAAAATGACCAATTATACAATGCCACATCACTTGCATAAATTTAAGTGAGGGTAAGCAGCATTATTCATTTTTTACACCCTTAATTTCACTCCACAATTCATGCATAACACTACTAATATATATGCATGGCTAAATGAAAAAAGGTAAGATCTGTCAGTATAAATTTTTTTCAAAAATATGGAAAATGGGCGCGTTAGCCAGAGGCTTACCAAGACAAGCTGCTTACATGTTTTGTCAAAAGAAACGTACGTCTATGAACACAAACATCATGCATACGTACGTAATATTAAAGTTTACGTAAACTAATTAATTAATTTAACGCATCTTATGTAAAGCAGTTTTCTTCGACCAGCAAAATCTTTTCTTTCTTTCTTCCTTTTCTTTTTTTTCTCACTTATTTTTGCGAGTGGAGGACACAGCGGCACGCCAAGGAAGATAATTCCTGATCAATTTCCAAGAGGACTTCAAGGTATTCATGAACGCGAGGTATAGAGGAAACTGCAAGAGAGCAAAGACAGTGACGGGAAGGAACGCAAGACTGTAAATGATAGTAGTAATCCACCGCTTCTTCAAATGAATGATTAGCACGATCGTGGCCGCAAACGCAAGCATGGTCACAGCCACGGAGAAGAAGAGGAATGTGAATCCGTAGATGAGTTTCCGAGGGAGAGAGTAGTGGAAATCTTCGAGCTGAAATGGGGATGTGAGAATTGAAAGGAACATGACGACGGAGGTCAGAGAGCTGGCGAGAGAGAGGACGTCCATTACTGTGAATACTAAGAAGAAAGGGTCGTGGAGGAGGATCGGAACACCCGTGTCTTCATTGAACCTCCGGGGACGGTATAAGCTGCGGCAAAGGCAACGGTGGCGATGAGAACAGCCACGGCAGAGCACGACTCAGATGTTCGCTTAAGCCAGTCTTGTGCTTCCTTGAGGAGCTCTGAATGTTGTCTGCGAAAGAACTCTTGGGCTGTCTGAAACTTGTTGCTACGGTGCATCTCAAAGTGGGGCGGTATTATCTTTCTAACACGCTGCAAATTAACAATTAAAATCTCTAAGATTAAATCAATAATACTAGGGCCACCTTATTTACTAATTGATGATCCATGTAGTATAATCTAATGGACTTTTATTTAGGACTCACTTGATTATGAGTTGGTGGCTAGCTAATGCTCATGATTAATCAGACCAAACTAACTAAAGCCACATTTTCCATTTGGGATTTGAAGGATAGAGAACAGGGTGTGCTCAATTAATTAATAAATAAATACTTACCTCGAACCAACGCAGCTCTTCTTGCAACTGGAGAGTAGGGCCAGGCAAAGTACCACCAGTATAATACTTCATAACGCCAACATGGTGCAAGAGAGTGTAGCCATTGTTGTCAATCCGTCTAACCAACCTAGACATCGGCAAGTCCATCTTCTTTACGAGACGAAAGATCTCCAACTGCCTGTGCTTAATGGCTATATGCAATATGTTCTGTCCAGCATCACTTACATGTTCCACTGCCTGAGGATACACTTCGAGTATTTCCTTTACTATCTCTACTATCCCTGTGCTTGTAGCTGTGAGTAACGAAGTTGGAGGACTAGGTAAATTCTGCAATATTATAGGAGATATACTTCGGCCGGTACTTGATTTTTCTTTTTTAATTCCACTAGAGCTACTACTCCCGATCGGTACTAGTTCTGTGTTGGGATTAGGAATGCCTGAATTGATGTCCATGGAAGGAGGTGGTAGAGGAGGAGGACGACGAACAACAAGAGTACCCATAGAGCGACCACCTTTGGCTTTTCCTTTTCTCTTTTTTCCGGACTTGGCGGCTTCTTCATCTTCACCATCTTTATTACCATCTCCTTCATCTTCAGGATGGTAAGCAGCTCCTAGTGAAATCTTGCCCTTGTCTTCTTGAGACAAATTGTAAGCAGCTCCTAGTGAAATCTTGCCCTTGTCTTCTTGAGACAAATTGAACTCCCACGTTGTATCTTTTTTTACTAGCAACTTGGCCAGTCTCAATGCTGATTCATGCTTTCTATATTCTTTGTACATTCTTTCCATCATTGGCCATCCTCCTCGAAGAAATTTCCATATTGATATATTTATGCTTGTTATAGCTGCACCAAATTAAATTAAACTCTCATTAAAATATTCAAACATTATTATAAGGAAAATTTTTCTTTGCATTATATGATCACTGTTCATGAACACTTACCTGAGGCAATGATGGACTTGCAAACACTAGTATACGTAGACCTAATTTTTTAGCTTTAGGATGATCCTGATCCTCGTCTTCAAGCTCATAATATTCTTTCACATCTTCTTCCTGCTGACCTTCTTTCTTCCTAACGTCCTCAGGTGTTGGAATACCTGATTTGAGTTGCCAAAATAATTAAGAAACTGTAGCTAAGAATTAAGTTGGATTAATTAAGAATGGGATAGAAATGTATATAACCAAATTTTTATGATTAATTATTCTAGCTATAACGTTTGGTAATTATAGAGAGATAATCTACACGTTTGCCTTTAACAATTAATTTGTAGCAAATATAAGTGATTACGACCAAATTAGTAAATGAAGGTGACTAGTTTTTAACTCAAAGAATGTTTTGGTTTCGACTCTATTACTATATAGTAATAATAAATAAATAAAAGCAAAGAAATATAAATATATATATATATATATATAACATAGATGGATCTAATATTTTAATATGAATATATTAAAGAAATTGTAGAAGCTTACAGTATTTAAATATGAATCTCTTTAGTAATCCATAATTCCTTCCACTAATGAAGGCTGAAGGGTTGCTTGACAGAAGCTGAAGGCCTATTTTCCCAGATCCATCCTTTCCGAATACCAAATCCGGGTATTTCTTAGCTATTACGAATGCAAGATCTGCACTTGAATAAATTAATTAAAACAAAACTATATCTAAATAATAATAATAATTAATTAGCAGAAGAAATAAAATTAATTACATCCGTACCAAAGAACTCAGCAAGGATAGTCATATGAAGAATGTTGGTGTAGTCGTCCCTGGTGAGGTGTCGTTGGAGATTACCTTTGTCTTTCAGATGGACGGCGAGAGCCAGGAGGTCGAACATCTCACGGTGACCATTATGCACAGCTCGAAACAGCGGCGTTTCGCCGAGGTCATTGGTGGTAGACAGCAACTGAGGAGCCGTGTCGAGAAAGTCCCTGGCGAGGCTGACCATGTTAGCCGCGGCCACCTCGTGGAGGATGGTGTCTCCGACGTCGTTTTGGTCGCAAATGAGGGAATCTAGGTTGTTCTGGAGGCACCTGCTGAGTAATTCTCTGGCTATGTTTTCACGGTCTATGTAGACCGCAATGTGAAGAAGCGTGTCGTTTAACACCGTCAATTGCCGGGGTGGTTGAGCTGGTAATTTTTCGTATTGTCTCAGAACTTTTGCCTTGTCTCCCTTCATTAAACCTTCATACAAATGTTTGAAATTTTCAAATAGTACTTCTTCTTTGTCAACCATTTTGGCCAGATTTAAAGACATCAAAATAGATCACAGTGTGTGTTTGTGTTTATAGCTAGCTAGAGACAATGCAAACGTTATATACAACTTCGTGTGTGTGTGTTTAATATATATGTACAATAACACAAAATATAAGCCCAAGAGATTGCCTGTGGCTAGTCAATACCATGTAGAGAAGAGTGGAAGATGGTGGTGTCTGATGAAGCAAAGAATGGAATCAATTTGATTTTGATTATTCTGTACTATTCCTTTAATTAGTTTTATCGCTTTAATTTTTTTTTTTTACTTTTTTTATTAAATGCTTATTCCCCTTGTTACATATGTACTTTGTCTTTTTGCTTTATCCTTTTTCTTTTTATCAACATACCACTCCCACAATTCATCAGAAAAAAAAAACAAAAATACTACTCCCACAAGAGTCGCGCGTGATGCTACAGTAGTCTCGTCATCGATATAATCTATTACATAAAATAAATAAATAAATATTATTAGTGTTAATTACTCACCATGGTTTTTGCACGTTGATAGGAGGTGTGCTTTTCTATTTGAAATTCATCGAATTAAATATTATAAATAATACCATATTATCGTAGTAAGTTATATTTGGCATATTGCTGGAATGTTTACATTAATAGTAAGTGAACCATACTACATATATGTGTTTCGATTTAGGTTTTATGTATTGAACAGTTAATTAAACCTAGCAGGCAGCAGATATTCCAAATAAGGACCCCACATCAAAGATGACTGCGTCAAATGGAAACCTATGAAGTATTTTCAACTTTTTTGTATTAATTTTCTGGAATATTAAGAATGGAGAGAGTAGAAAAAGGAGGCAGGATGTCTTTAACTTTCACCAAAGGAGTCTTGTCAGAGCAAAAACTGTTCCGTCGTCTATGGCAGTGAAACGCAGACGTCTGTTAGTCGTTAAACGGAAATGTTTTCGTTGCAGCATTTTATTTGTGTAAAATAGGATGGGACAGGAATTTTAAACAGAGGATCTAATTTCTCTTTTAATTCAATCAAGTTTTTGTTTCATTATCCATGTAATTAACATAAATATTCAAGGAAAAATGTAGGTAATTTTTGCGAGATTGAAGCAAAATATTGTATCTCTCATAGGCCACTGTTGAATCCAAGCTGTCCGAAACTACGTACGCATGCATGAAGGGCACAGCAAGATCCAAAACAGAAGGACAAAACAAAAAATCCACAAAAGAAGAGAATTACAAAGTTTAATTTGAAGCCTGAAGAAGAAAGCAACATTAATTAGCATTTAAAAAAAAACAACCAGAAGCATCATTGGCCTACGTAACTAGACAGCAGCAAACAAGTCTTTCACGGTAAACCAGGCAATATTGAGGTAGAGAGGGAATTGGAGGATGAGAAAATGGTAACTGGACAACAAGCAATTGTATAGATCGGAATGGCAGCCCAATGTAGCCTCTGCCTTACCATAAGCACAAGCGTAGCAGAAAAAGCAACCATCATGGCTGCCACAGAGAAAAACAGCGTAGTTAGACCCAAAACAAGCTTCAACGGCAGAGACCTCCTGAAATCGTGCTCACGCATTGTGGACGTCATGATGGACAAGAAAACCACCACCGAAGTCAGCGAGAAGCAGAGGGACAATGCGTCCGAGATGGCGAAGACTGAGAAAGGTGTGGTCTTGAGGAGTAGAGGATGGCCTGCCTTGTTGGAACCACCAGGGACTGTATAGGCGCATGTGAAGCAACGGTGGCGATCAGCACTGCAACCAAAGTGCAAGCCTGTGTGGTTCTCATTAGCCACTCCTGCCCGTCATGCACCAGTTTTTGTGCTGCTCAGTGAACAATTCATGGGCTGTCTTTTTGTCTTTATTTCGATGGTTGACGAAATATAAAGGCACAATTTTCTGCACTCTCTGCACGAAGTATAAACAAAGCGGTAAACTTGACTGCTTGAATGAGACATTTAGTCCCAATATGTTGAATTGTGACCAAATATTCATTTTGTTTGCTTTATTTTGCAGTGACACCGAAACCCAGAATCCAAGATCAATTATAGGAAGAAAAGGGGAAAAATATAGAAATAAGAGCACCTTAAACCATTGTAACTCAGACTGCATTCGAAGGGCTTCACCAGGCCTATCCCTCGAGGAAAAGGCACCCAAGTATGATGCATTATGCAAAATACTGTCACCATCATCGTTGATCTTCCTCCTCAGCCTTGATTTGGGAACAACAGCAGCCGGAGATTGAAGAAGATCCAAAATCTCTGTCCTGCGATGTCTCGCTACTACATGAAAAATGTTCTCGTTTTTGGTTAACATGTTCGATGGCCTGCGGGTACACCCTAAGAATAGCCTCTACTATCTCTAAGATCCCATTTCTTGCAGCTGCAATTAACGGAGTCTCAAAAGAAAACTAGTTTGGTCAGCTGCTGCAGCTTGAGGACCGTCATCATCTCCTTTATCTTCCTTCTTTTCTCCTTCGTCTCCTTCTTCTTTGTCGTCTCTAGAGGTGGAGATCTTTCCAGGATCTCCACCGGAACTGCCATACTGCCATGACAGATCTTTTTAGCTAAAATCGTGGCAAGCTCTAGCGCTTTAGTCTGCTTCTTCTTATAACGCCACACTTCCTTGATACTTGGGAATCCTTTCCAACGCCACAAAGATAACAAAGGGCCTTAGTATTTCCAATTATTTATTACTTAAAACATTGTAAGTACTGAAAACTTTTGTGTCTTTGCACATGCCGTTAAGAGAAGCAGGACCAACCTTGAGCTACAGACCTCCAAAACGTATTATACGCACTTAAGATCACTGCAGTTTTTGGTAACACGAACTGATTAGAATCTTCGTATATATATATATATATATATACATACATATAAATTCACAACAATTTAAATAGCATAGCATCAAAACCAAAACTGTGCTCATTGCAGAAGGATAACTTTGCTCATTGTTTGCATCAAAATTGGTTAGAAAGAATGACCAGTTTGATTAAGTCTTTGCACTTTCTGCTGCATCTCTTTGCCAACCAAGATTTTATTTCAACAGCATTAGCATAGTATTTTTAGAACTTTTTCTCTATAGTACTCACTCTCTTCCATACTAATTGCATTTCTCTGGGGTCAGAGAAGATTTAACCAATGATAGAAAATGTTGTTAAAAAGACGAAGGGTTTGTTTCCAATTACCAGATGGGGAGTCTGCTGCTTGAGTAGATTTGGGGGCGTTTCTTTAGATGTCCCGTCTCCAAATCTTCATCCTCACCCAAGATGAGCTGTGGTCCAGAATCGATTTCCTCTTTATCATTGTCAGCATAATCCACTTCTGGAAGGCCTGTTCATGAGAAAGCAATATGAAGGAATGGTATTCAAAGTAGAGCCAAAATGCTTAATTTGGCCATATATATATATAGCTAGTAAAGAATCAATACGAATACAAAGTCCGCAAAACATACAATAATAGAGCAGTGCCTTGAGTTTGCCCATTGGGTATCCACTCTTGAAAGCAGATGACATGTTAGCTAACAACTGAAAACCTGTCATCCCATTTTCATCCACCATATCTGGAGATACGCCCAGCTTCAGCAATTCCACCGCCGTTTCTGCATTAAAACATTGAAAAATGTCAAGTTTAAATCATAATTCAGTTCAAATTTTCAATTTGTGAAATGAGTGGCGGATAAAAAAAAAGTACCGAAGTGTTTGCCAAGGATAGCAATGTGAAGAATGGAGGTGCTGTCCTTTCGCCTGACGTGCGGTCCCATGTCCTGAACCTTGGAAGCTAAAAACTTGACTACTCTTGTCCTGCCGTATGCAGCTGCACGAAACAGAGCAGTTTCTTCTCTGTTGTCCTGAAGTGGCAGAAGCTTTTCATCATAACGCAGTAGGAGTTTGGCAGCTTCAAGATTTCCAGCGGCAGCAGCCGCATGAAGAGCTGTATGACCATAGTCATTTGTAATCTGAAAGGGTGAGGATTCTTCAATTTCAAATGGCAAGAACTCTCTTCCCTTCCAATATCTGGAGTAGAAAGTCCAGCAAGTCCGTGTTTCCACAGTGAACTGCAACGTGAAGCGCAGTGTCTCCAGTGGCTGTCAGAGGAGTATGCACTAGTTCACTGTGTTTGTCATAGAAGCCCATCACCTCCTGCCACTTCCCCATCATGGCTGCTCGATAAGGCTTCGTCATTCTTGCCACACTCCCCATTTCTCTCCCTCTGTCTGTCTGTCTCTCTCTGCCAAACTACATACCGCTTTGTCCCATACACATACAGTGAGCATAAATAATATAGCAACAAAATTAGAAAAGATATATGGCATCCCACTTTGCTTAATAAGGTTTAAAGTAAAAGCATTAGAATAAAGAAAAGATTTGTATTGTATCATTCCGAGCCAGGACCCAGCTAACACATCACATAAACACATGGGTTTGTTCAACACTAACGGTTTCCCTCATCCACCATTGAATATCATTAGTCAGGTTTGCTACTGAAGCTGAGGTGTTCATGGACCCACAACTGTTTAAAGTCTCGTATATTCTAGAAGTAATAATTCATGTTTTATCCCTTAACCTAATGACTCCCCAATTTAGACATAATTTCTTTTGACCACAAAGTTCTAACCTATACACATATTGCAGCAAATGCTGCACAAATCCGGAAACAAACAGTGTAGCATCGAAAATCACTTCAACAATTAAATCAAACTACAAGAACACAAGAAACAACACACATCCATGGTTATTATTACTATCAATGCCCAATTATGATATGGTTATTAATTTCATATTTCTATATTATGATATCGAGTGTCCTCGATGAAGCAGTACACAACTAAACTGAAGGGCTAAAGATTGCTTATGATGACAACAGGGAACTGCCTTCATTTAAAAGAACAAACACACTGCCAGCGTCTCCCCTTGAAATTCTAAGTTCTTCGTCAAGGTATGTAGTTAATAACCATGACTGCGCATTGCTGTTTGAGATAGGGAACTTCAATGGTGGCTGGCTTGAAATGGACTTTACAACAGACGAAGCAGTGTCTTGGACAGAGGTGATCAAGCCCTTGAAGGGTGTGAGGTCAATCTTCTGTCCCAGAAATTCAACATTTTCGGTATCACTATTGAATCCGTTAACTGGGGGTTCCAATAATGCCTTCTTCAAACTTGATCTGAATGAACGACAAATAAGGTAGCTCATTTAGAAACATATTCAAAAACTTCAAACTCTAAACTCTCTCTAGAAGGAAAACAGGAACTCCAATAGGTATGTAGTTTGACACACTTCACTGCATGATTTTTACCAGAGACCCCTTTAACGGTAGAAATAGTAAGTTACTTTGTTCAAGTATGTGTCGCCATAAGATATTACTACGAGGCAGATAAAGGTAAAGGAAATGAAATAAACCTGCACACGCTTGGGACTTCGGACTTCAAATTTGGCATTGGTGCTAATAGAAGTTGTAGCCAAAGGACCAGCAAACTGGACAGAGTTCTGGACAGTGAAATTCTCTGAATCAATTGTTTGTGATATCTCCTCTACCTTTAATGGCAGTGTACCCCTGACAACAATGGAAATAAACCAGAAAAAGATGTGTATCTGCAGCAAAACACGAATATCAAAATTAATACCAGAAAAAAGCCAACTGTCAGTAATACAAGGCACAGTTCAAATTCTGTTCTGTTCTATTTCACATTCCAAGGTCCACCACAATTTCTCAGTAACTTATAAATAGACACTGTTGAATAATCATTTTAGAGCATATCAATTATGTGAATCAAACTGTGAATCAACTATCTATCTATTAGTACAATAACCATAGAGCAAAAATGACACTAGGAAGGTGCCTTAAGAAAAGGAGGAATTACTGAGTACCAGAAACAGTAGTGGTCCTTATATGACTTGCAAAGCATTACAAAAAAAAACCAGCACACAAAGCAGTAAAAGTCTACAAATCAATCACTGGACAGAGATTGGGTTAGGTGCATGTCAAGGTGCTATGGACTTAAACTTATAATGATATCCCCGACTAAACAAAATGTAATATGGCTAAATTCAACAGTTATGACAAAGTACAAACAGCTTAGCTGGGTGTGCTTCCATAAACAGAGTAAACCACTGTGTACTGCTCTAATTTCTCTATAGTACAAATGTCAAAACATATTCAATGCCACATGAAAAATTTGTTCCTTTTCAAGTTTCCACTCTGGTAAACTCAGAGCCAGTCCAATATTGTCCTTGGCTCCCATTTTCATATCCAAAGATTCCTCGTTAACTCTCTTAGACAACTTTGGACATTTTTAATTGATATACTTAGCACTTGATGATATCTCATAAGGTGAGGATCACACACAGCATGATCATCAGACTCAAAAAATTGATGAAAACTAGTAATCCTCTCTTCCTAACAAACTTACATCTAAAATAGAGTTAAATACAAGATTAAATTCATGGGGTTAATGCAGAAAATTTCTTCCCTCTTTTCTGGTTTCCCACAAAACGCAGGAAAATATGAGTAATACCTGTCTTCGTAGTTTCGCTTACCAGAGGCATATAAACCAAATCAACAATCTTATAACAAATGACTAAATGTTCTTTCTTATTTCCAAATACTGAAACGGACACCCAAAATTTCGAAAATGATTCCTTTTCAATAATGAAAGATTTTCAGCAACCAAACAAAATACTTACGCAAGAATCCATTTGCCGTTAAGCAGAGTCAAGGCCTCGGTCGGCGATTCTGGGCCTCCAACTGGGTAATAAGCTCCACAATCTCGGCCCTGGTCTCGCTAGTAGCTTTGAGGCCACGATCAGTCCCATAAAACGAGTCCACCAACGCCTTCTTCAGCTCCGCGATCTTGGCCAGCTCCACCGACTTCTCCTCCTCAGACACGGCCACAGCCGAAGAGCCCTCTCCGTACGGCTCCTTCTCCGGTCCCCACTCGTCGTCGTCCGCTACACGAACCCGAAACACGGGTCTCGCCCAAATCAATTCCGGGTCGAAAGTTTCGGTTGGCCGTTGGCCAATCTCGACGCAGCAGCTCCAATCGAAGTCAAGGGCAGTGAGGTCTTGGACTGGTGAGGTGGCGGAGTTAGACAGAGAGGGTCTTACACGGGAATTGGTTCAGCTGAGAGACACCCGCCATATTTTGCTTTCTCTGTTTCTGGGCTTCGACACGAACAAACCACACACCAAACAAGCTTCTCTATGAACTCAAAACAACCACCTAGTCGCTTCTGAAAGTCCATTTAAAATACCAGAACAGAGACCGTTGGGCGGTCGCGGGAATTGTTCGATAAGACAGTTTTGTCCCCGGTGAGTGCCGTTTTGCTGCGGCCAAATGAGGGGCTTAATTGGATTCTTAGGGAATCTGTAGGGGCCACATGGAGTTGGATTATTGCGGGCGACACGTGGACAGTCAGAGGAGGAGACGGTGAGCCGGAAGAGCAAGCTTGTGAGGCAGAAATGAAATTGGAGTTTAGTGGGATTTGGGAAGTTTACAATCTTCTTTGGATTGGTGTGCATGGTGATGGGGTTTTCAATGTTTTGCCTAAATTATCTCTTTCGTCTTTAAATTGCTTTGCTTGTTTTCTTGCCAAATTTTGTAGAAATTGTTTTTATGCTACGATTGTAACGGTTACGTGTCATATAAATTCTCCTTTTTTATATTTATACATAAAAATAAAATAAAAAATAAATACGTTTTAAAAAGTTAATACATAGCCCGTAACAAGAGGAGAAAAACTATACTATTTTCGAAGTACACGTATTTCTTTTCTGTTAAAATAATATCCCGTCGATAAAAAAAATATGTGATATCATCTTAATTGAAGAAAAAAATATGTATTTCAAGAGTATTAAAAACTTTTTATACAGTGGTTCTATATAATTCCTTTTTCCAAATACCTACTCTTTACTTTACAAGGCAGATTAGATAATTATTCTTTTTCTATATCCAATTTTTATTGAGCTTATTCACTAAGGATGAGTTTTTTTTTTTCTTCTTTTTGTAAATCAATAGTAAATCTTATCATTTTGAAGATCAATTTGATTCATTCCACTCAAAATATGTGTCTTAAAATATAAGATTTTTGTTAAATATATATATATATATATATATATATATATATATGTATAACAACTTTAATAGTTCTGTTAGAAAAATAATATTAGTCGCATTTAAGGACTTTTTAAAGGTTATTACGCTAAAACACTTGAAAGTTTCTAATCAAGTAAATAGCTTTTTAAAAGACTTTAATAATAAAGCAGTTTATATTTGGTGGAAAATTATAAAAAAGTATTTTAAAAATATTTCACAGTCTTTCGACAAAGACTTTTTAAAAGATCTATCACATTAACTTAAAAGACTTTAAAGCTTTTATAAAAAAAAAAAATTTATAATTTTTTACTCACACATTTTAAACTAGCTTTTTATAAAAAAATATTTTTTTATTCAAAAAAAGTAGTTTCAAACGGACTCTTATAAGGCTTTGTTGTTTGAGGTCTTCAGGCCGCCATTTCAACCCAAAACATAGAGATGTTCGAGTTGGAGTCCTCATTTTCTTTTTATGAATAAGTTGGAGTCCCCCTAATTGTCTAGACTGGTATATGTACATATGCAGCTCTTGAAGATTTTATATGGGCTAAATTAGGCCTGTCATCTTCACAAGATGGCCTAGGTCAGTGAAATGTGGGCCTCACATTATTTCTTTCGGCCCATCAAAAAGAAAACTCATATTAATTAAATTACCATAAAATATAAATTACAAGAGTTTCTTAGTCTTTTTCTATATATATATATTTAAAAATACGTGGAATCTCCATGTCTTATTATTTATTTTTAAGCATGGGACATTGGTTTAGTCATTAAGCATGAATATAATATATTTACAAAATAAATAAAGTTAAAATAATTAAATCATGGGATATGATGACAATGTTATTCGCCTAACTCTCATCAGCCTGGGCAAACATGCACATGCTCTGTATCCGCGTGGCACCCACATCAAAAAGCATCATTGGTGGTTGAATTGAAACCCATTTGGCCAAATTATCAATCATTGATAAATATGGAGAAAAACACTGCACGACGACCATTTTAAACATGATGTTCCGCGGCAGAATATTGATGATTATGGTTGTTAATCCGATGCATTGAAAGATCAAGAAAAGCGATAATCGTGATTTTATGATTATGTATATTTTGATAATACTCTTGCATTGCATGTTTCAGTTTATTATATATTTGTATATCACCACAAAAATTTGAAATATATATATAGGCCTGTTTCTCCGACCAACCAAATCATAGATAGAGGCGTACGTGAGCCCACTACATTTTGAAATCACGTAGCTAAACGAAATTCATGATTAACCATTTAGGCCTTTAATCAAACACCTTTCGGGTTTTGTAACGGAGTGAAAAAATTTGTTCCTTTTTAGCGCAATCAGTGCACTAATTTTGTTATAGAGGACAATATTTTCTTTGAATACCATTATGGCATTATGAATTGGGATTTTAGAGTGCAATTTTTATATCATAAATAACTTCGTAAGGTTTAGACGAACCATGAGAAATTTTCAAGTTTTGAGATTCAAACGTGGACGTCATGATTACATTAATATCTTAAACATTATATTTTAAAATATTCGTATAGCTTGGGTTGGTAACGTCGTAGGCTTTTCAAGTCTCGTACGTAAACTATGTAGCCTTGATAATGTAAACAAAGCAACTTTAAATTATTAATTTTAAAAATAACATTTTAAGCAAAAAATTTTAAATCGTTTGAATCTGATTTTACGTTATATCATCATTAAACCTCCTAAGTTTTCTCTTCCTCATAAAGTCATAATTTCGTGTAGGAAAAGAAAAAATTGAAAAATAATTCCACTAAAATTATATGATTGGGGTAAGTGCCACATGGCAAAACCTCGGTTGACACGCCGGCTTCGAAGGCTTTTGACCTCGGTTTTAAATTGGCTGGCGAACATAC